>CM061551.1:53831648-54023582 GCA_030864225.1 Capsicum baccatum var. pendulum | reverse complement strand
ATTTTTGGTGTTTTTAGGTTACAACTTTCAGATTTCAAAAACTAAGGGATATCTCACTATCATGTTCTATTTATACTACAACAAAAGGAGTAAAATGACCCATCCGCCCTTGCTTTCTTGTGCCAACCTTGGAGAGTAGTTTATTACACTTTAGGACCTCTCTTCACACATAAAAACGTTTAGGTCCTTGGTTGGTTCGATCACCAACTCACACACGGCCATTTGCATGAACAAAGCTTGGAGTGCTTGTAATTCCCGAGCTTGGCTTCGTGTGAAAGGCCGTGTACCTATGGAGGCTTCCCTAACCGTATCATCCTCTCCATCTTGAGAGGAATTTGACCTCAAATTCGGCATTTGGTCATCTTCAACCGCATCCACGAGGGAGAGATCACCAACGTTGAAAGTGTTGTGCACTTGATATTCCGGTGGAAGGTTAATCTTGTAGGCGTTGTCATTGATTCTCTCAATTACTTGGAAAGGACCATCACCCCTCGGCAGCAATTTGGACTTCCTTTGAGCTGGAAACCGATCCTTCCGAAGATGCACCCACACCCAATCTCCGGGTTCAAGCACAAGCCTCCTTCTCCCTTTGTTTACCCTTCTTGCAATCTCTTGGTTCTTCTTTTCAAGCTTGATCCGCACCGTCTCATGCATTTTCTTCATGGCCTCGGCTCTTTTATTTCCATCTAAGCTGGTCATGAGATCACTAGACAAAGGAGTGAGATCTAAAGGGGTAAGGGGATTTAGGCCGTAAACACATTCAAAGGGAGTCATTCCCGTGCTCGAATGTATTACCCGGTTGTATGCAAATTCCACCAAGGGTAGGTGTTCTTCCCATGAAGTCAGTCTACCTTTAACCATAGAACGTAGCATAGACCCTAAGGTTCTATTTACTACCTCCGTTTGGCCATCGGTTTGTGGGTGGCAAGACGTGGAGAAAAGTAACTTCGTGCCAAGCCTACCCCACATGGACTTCCAAATGAGACTTAGGAACTTGGAGTCCCTATCACTCACAATGGTCCTTGGTACCCCGTGAAGCTTTACAACATGTTCAACAAATAATGAAGCTACACTAGGAGCGTCCTCGGTTTTAGCACATGGAATAAAATGAGCCATTTTAGAGAATCTATCAACAACAACAAAAATGCTATCTCGGCCCTTTCTAGTCCTTGGCAGCCCCAAGACGAAATCCGTCGAGATGTCCAGCCAAGGTCTAAGGGGAGTAGGGAGTGGGGTGTATAACCCTTGAGGTTGGAGACGAGATTTTGCACTCCGGCAAGCCACGCATTGACTACAAATTCTAGTGACGTCTTTGCGCATTTTGGGCCAATAGAAGTTCTCCTCTAAGATGCCGAGGGTCTTGTCTACCCCAAAGTGACCCATGAGGCCTCCGTCATGGGCCTCCCTCACAAATAATTCCCTCCAAGAACTAGAAGGAACACACAACCTCCTCCCTTTGAACAAATACCCATCGAACCGAGAGTAGGAGGAATGGTTATTCTCCTTAAGCCAACGGTCCCTTCCCCACTCTTCGCATTCCCTAAAAATAGGAGCAAAGGTAGGATCCTCGGGATACAACATCCGCAAGCTCTCAAAACCCATCAACTTCGAAGACAAGGTAGCAACAAGCACATGCTTCCGAGACAAGGCATCGGCAACAACATTTTCCTTCCCCCTTTTGTAATGAATTACATAAGGGAAAGTCTCGATGAACTCAATCCACTTAGCATGACGCCTATTCAGCTTGTCTTGGCTCTTAAGGTGTTTCAACGACTCATGATCCGTTCGTATCACAAACTCCTTAGGCCACAAATAATGTTGCCAATTTCCCAAGGCTCTAACAAGGGCGTACAACTCCAAATCATAAGTCGAGTAATTAAGAGTTGCCCCTTTGAGCTTTTCACTGAAGTAAGCAACGGGCTTACCTTCTTGCATCAAAACAGCCCCGATGCCAACCTTACTATCATCACACTCTATTTCAAACATCTTATCAAAATCGGGCAATTGCAATAAAGGTGCCGAGATGAGCGTAGCTTTCAAGGCCTCAAAAGCCCTAGCTTGCTCTTCACCCCATTTAAAGGGTCCGTCCTTTTTAATTACCTCGGTCAAGGGGTCTGCTATGGAGCTAAATCCTTTGACAAACCTCCTATAAAAGCTTGCCAACCCGTGGAAACTTCGGATTTCTCCAATAGTTTTAGGGGTCGGCCAACTTCGTATAGAGTCTATCTTGGAGTCGTCCACTTCCACACCCCTTGAGCTCACGACAAAACCCAAGAATACAACTTTATCAACACCAAAAGAACACTTCTCCATGTTGGCATACAGTTTTTCCTTTCGGAGTACATCAAACACACATCTCAAATGCATCATATGATCATCAATAGACTTACTATAAACCAACACATCATCAAAGTATACCACCATAAATTTTCCAATATAAGGCTTCATTACATGATTCATTAGCCTCATAAATGTGCTAGGAGCATTGGTAAGGTCGAAGGGCATGACCAGCCACTCATATAGACCGAATTTGGTCTTGAATGCGGTCTTCCACTCATCACCGGGTTGCATGCGAATTTGGTGATAGCCGCTCCTAAGGTCCACTTTAGAAAACACACAAGATCCGTGAAGCTCATCTAACATATCATCTAGTCTAGGGATTGGATGACGATACCTTATAGTGATTTTGTTGATGGCTCTACAATCGACGCACATGCGCCAAGTTCCGTCCTTCTTTGGTACCAAAAACACCGGGACAGCACACGGACTCAAGCTTTCCTTGATGTATCCCTTGTTGAGAAGTTCCTCAATTTGCCTTTCAAGCTCCTTAGTGTCCATGGGATTGCTCCTATAGGCCGGTTTGTTTGGAAGTTGTGAACCCGGCACCAAATAAATTTGGTGTTCAATTCCCCGAAGTGGGGGCAATCCTTGCGGAAGTTCTTGAGGAAACACATCTTCATACTCCTGCAACACACAAGAAATCAAAGGGGAAATGGAAGAATTAGTGGGGTTAGCATTTAAACAATGGGCCAAAAGTAGCATCGGCTTGTTTTCATCATGGTCCACGAAGAGTTCTTTCCTCCTAGCCAACATCACTACGTTTTCCATCTCCCTTGGCGTTGGGACAGCCTCGGATTTCCCTACTTCCTCACCTACGGTATCCCCCCCTTTTCTCCCTTTTCGGGTCCCTTTTCCTTTCCCTTTAACTCCCTCATCTTTCGATGCCACTCATTTACTTGGGAGGGTGAAAGAGGGTAAAGTGTGACCTTTCGGCCATCCTTCTCAAGCGTATACCGGTTGGACCTCCCATCGTGTTTAGTAGACCTATCATATTGCCATGGTCTACCCAACAACAAGTGACATGCTTGAATTGGGATCACGTCACAAAACACTTCATCGTGGTAGTTTCCCACCTTAAACCGAATCACACATTGCCGTGTGACCCTCAATTCACCACAATCGTTCAACCATTGTAGCTTGTAAGGACTAGTGTGTGGTGTAGTTGGTAGCTTCAAGAAATTTACCATAGCATGGCTCGCAACATTTGTACAACTACCACTATCGATTACCAAGGTGCACACGTTCCCCTTTACAAGGCACTTAGTATGGAATAGATTTTCCCTTTGACTCGGGTCATTTATCGCCTTACTAATCATGACACGTCTAACCACAAAGTTTGGAACCACACACTCCCCTTCTTGTGGATAGACATCTTCACTATCATCCAATCCTTCATCGTTCGGTTCAATTTCAGCTTCCTCTCCATCTTGAGGATCGGCCTCAACCTCCCCCCTTTCGGAAACCACCTCCTCACCAAGGTAGTACACTTTCCCTTCCCGTAGGATCACATTACGCCGATTCGGACATTCATTGGCCTTATGCCCCCAACCTTGGCACTTGAAGCATTGGAACCCCTTTGGGTTGGGATATTTGTGAGCCTCCGGTTTCGGAGGAAACTTAGGGACTGTTTTGGATTCGGGCAGCTTCGTAGGATCGGGTTGGTCCTTGTTTTTGGGCCAACCCGAGGGGGTTTGTACCCTTGCCTTGAAGGTTGATCTCTCCTTAAGTTCCCTTTCAATCTCTAGGGCCGCTTGGAAGATACCGTCAATAGTTTCAAACCGATGAAGGGTCAAGTGAGTGGAGATCTCTTTGTTCAATCCACACTTGAACCGGATGATGTCGTGACTGATTTGCTCCCCACGGTGATCAAGTTTCAACATGAGTTGTTGGAACTCGTCAAAGTAGGCCATCACACTCTTGCCTCCTTGCCGCAAGCCATATAATCTAGCAAGCAATTCGTGACGATACCTCTTGGGAAGGTATCGTTGCCTCATCAAGTACCTCAACCGATACCAAGGTGGTGGCTGTCCATCAACTACTTCATTACCAAACCGTTTAACATACTCCCACCAAGTGTTAGCATAGCCCTCGAGGTGAGCTATAGCGTAGCAACTCTTCTTTTCCTCCGAGATGTCATTAACTTGGAAAACTTTGTCACAAGCCGATTCCCAAGTCAAGTAGGTCTCGGGGTCACTTTCACCCTTAAAGATAGGTAGGCTCAACTTGATGGTGTTGATGCCTACGTCTCTCTCGTGGTGTCGGTTTCCCCTATCTCCATACCCTCGGTATCCCCTAGGTTCTCCCCGACCCCCTCTTAACTCCTCCTCCCTCATATAAGTATCATCAAAGGCTCCACCTCCTTCATACTCCTCTCTACCGTATCCCTCAAAGTGGGCTGGCCGGCCTTGGCCGTTTTGATTCGGAGGGTTTGGAATTTGCGGTCTTTGGTTTAATGGAGCTTGGAATGGAGGGTTCGGATTTAGTGGAGGTACTTGACGTCCAAATCCCTCTTGTGGAATTGGAAGAGCTTGAAAATGTAGTGGCCTAGTGGAGTCTCGGTTTGGAGGAAAATTGGTAGATTGGTTTGCGGTATTTAGTGGAGCTTGGGGTGCATTTAGCATTTGGTGTACCATTTCGGGGGTGATGGTTGCGGAGGAGGTCCGATCATGACCATTGGTAGATACATGTAGAGGAGTAGATGGACGAGAGTTCCTTTGACTCTCCACTTGGTCTAATCTCCCACTAATAGTCGTTACTTCCCCCCTTATTGCTGCCAAGTCCCCTCTCACGGCCCCAAATTCCGAATTTATTCTTTCAAGTGTCCGAGTAACGGCCTCAAGAGTGGCCCTCATTGAGTCAAGGGCATTAGTATCCGCATTATGAGATGTTGTTCCTTCCATTGTCAAGGTGTTAGCCTCTTTAGTTCACCACAAGTTCGTGTTCCACAAGTGTTGTATAATTGGCTAGTAACCGTGAGATTTTCAAGGTATGAGTAAACTCTTATCCGGAATGGATTCTTGTTTGAAGACTCAAATAATTCTTGCCGGACTAGAATCAAAATCAGCAACTCGTTCAAACGAATAAAAGCACACAAATAACCGTTGACACGAACAAACGGCTCAAGGAACTAGTTAACAACCTAGTAGGAAAGTACTAGTTTGTTAATTAGTTCTAAGACCAAGTAAGGGAAACCAAGAATCAACAATTAGCAACCAAAGAATATCCTAAGTTGAGCTTATAGTGACATGGTAACATGCAATGGTGCCACACGTTCTTCTTCTCTCGGATTTTTCTCTTTCTTTCTCCTTTTTTTTTTTTGTTCGGTTTTGTGTTAAGATTCACACAACTTGTGAAAATTTGAAAAGTGTTTTGGTGGGAAAACTAAAATCTTGAAGTCTTCACTCTTTTTCAAACTCAAGAAAGTGGGTTTGGTTGACAAATTCCACAAAACAAGGCTCCTTGATTTAGGGGAAGTGATTGACAAGACTACAAAGTGATGGGTGCAAGTCTTTCACAACAACTTTATAATTTTACCACTTGAGCACACAACAAGATGAACACTTCAACAAGATGAACAAGATGACAAGTTCAAAAGATGATCACTTCAACAATCTTCAACAACTTCTTTATCACATAAACACACAACCACCGATTTTCTTTCGGTTTTTAACAACATGCAACTTTCGACCACTTCAAGTCACCACACAATGTCCAAATTTCAAGCTCAACTTTCGGATCTAGACACCTTAGTGTTGGTGAGAAAGAAACCAACACTAGAAACTCACTAAACAAGCAAAATAACACTTAGATCTAAGCATACAACATCATTCTCGATTTCAACTTTTAGTGGACAGATTTCAGATTTTTTTTTTGTAGTTTGTTTAATCCGTGAACTAGCCCAAGATGGGTTATGTTGGAACACAACCGGTCTTGCTTTGATACCAAATGATACAAGATCAAACCAACAACACCAAGAGCTTCGGATTTCAGTCCAACAACACAAGACAACAAGTTTTAAGTTTCGGTTTTTCAATCCACAACCCGAGAACAACAAGTTGAAGTTTCGGTTTTTCAGCACACAACAAGAAGAGCAACAAGATAGACAACAATGCTAGTGAATCGAAAAGAGCCCCACACGGCTTCACTAGACTTTAAGATAACAAAATCAACAACAACAACAAGATAAAGAAAGATAGATAACTTGACATATAACATTCAAGAAACTAAGAACCCTAACATCAAGAGAGGACCCTAAGTCTAATGAATATAAACACCAAGTTCTTACGAGGACCAAGAGGTACTCAACGACCTCAAAACCCTTGTTTCTAGCCAAAGAGACAACACAAGTATCCCTCTACTTGTGAGATAGTAATGGCGGCTTCAATGAGAGAAGTGAGAAGAAATATTTGGTGTTTTTAGGTTACAACTTTCAGATTTCAAAAACTAAGGGATATCTCACTATCATGTTCTATTTATACTACAACAAAAGGAGTAAAATGACCCATCCGCCCTTGCTTTCTTGTGCCAACCTTGGAGAGTAGTTTATTACACTTTAGGACCTCTCTTCACACATAAAAACGTTTAGGTCCTTGGTTGGTTCGATCACCAACTCACACACGGCCATTTGCATGAACAAAGCTTGGAGTGATTGTAATTCCCGAGCTTGGCTTCGTGTGAAAGGCCGTGTACCTGTGGAGGCTGCCCTAACCGTATCAATAAGCAACTTGTCCAAACTTTCGAGTAATCTGGTATGGGCCTATATAACGTGGACTTAATTTTCCTTTCTTACCAAATCTCATAACCCCCTTCATTGGTGATACCTTCAAGAATACCCAATCACCTATAGCAAACTCTAGCCCCCTTCTCCTAACATCCGCATGTACTTATGTCTGCTTTGGGCTGTTTGTAGTCGTTGTTGGATCACCTTAACCTTTTCCATAGCTTGATGAACAAGATCTGGACCGAATAAGGCAGTTTCACCCGCTTCAAACCATCCAATGGGTGATCTACACATTCTTCCATACAAAGCTTCATATGGTGCCATTTTGATACTTGAATGATAGCTATTGTTGTAGGCGAACTCGATGAGAGGTAGATGATCATCCCAACTACCTTTAAAGTCCAATACACAAGCTCATAGCATATCTTCAAGTGTTTAAATGGTACGTTCTGCTTGTCCATCTGTTTGAGGGTGAAAAGTTGTACTTAGATTCACTTGTGTCCCCAAATTTCTTTGAAAAGACTTCCAAAAATTTGCAGTAAATTGAGCTCCTCGATCCGATATAATAAAGATTGGAACTCCATGTAGTCGAACTATCTCCTTAATATATAACTTGGCATATTCTTCAACTGTGTAAGTGGTCCTAACCGGTAGAAAGTGTGCTGATTTGGTAATCCTATCAACTATCACCCATATGGAATCAAACCTTCGAAATGTACGAGGCAAACCAGTGACGAAATCCATGTTGATCATGTCCCACTTCCAGGTTGGAAGATCCATACATTGCATATAACCCCCGGGCTTTTGGTGCTCTACTTTAACTCTTTGATAATTTGGACATTCGGTTACAAATTTTGCAATGTTATTCTTATGTCACCCCACCAATACATGATACAAGATCAAGCCAACAACACCAAGAGCTTCGGATTTCAGTCCAACAACACAAGACAACAAGTTTTAAGTTTCGGTTTTTTCAGCTTACAACACAAGAGCTAGTTTCGGTTTTCAATCCACAACCCGAGAACAACAAGAGATACAACAATGCTAGTGAATCGAAACGAGCCCCACACGACTTCACTAGACTTTCAAGATAAACAAAAGCAACACAACAACAACAAGATAAAGAAAGATAGATAACTTGACATATAACATTCAAGAAACTAAGAACCCTAACATCAAGAGAGGACCCTAAGTCTAATGAATATAAACACCAAGTTCTTACAAGGACCAAGAGGCACTCAACAACCTCAAAACCCTTGTTTCTAGCCAAAGAGACAACACAAGTATCCCTCTACTTGTGAGATAGTAATGGCGGCTTCAATGAGAGAAGAGAGAGGAGATATTTTGGTGTTTTTAGGTTACCACTTTCAGATTTCAAAAACTAAGTCTAACTCTCTCTACATGTTCTATTTATACTACAAACACAAAAGGTAAAATGACTCTAACGCCCTTGCTTCTTGTGCCAACTTTGGAGATTAGTTAATTACACATTAGGACCCCTCTTCACACATAAAAACATTTAGGTCCTAGGTTGGTTCGATCACCAACTCACACGCGGCCATTTGCATGAACAAGGCTTGGAGTGCTTGTAATTCCCGAGCTTGGCTTCGTGTGAAAGGCCGTGTACCTGTGGAGGCTGCCCTAACCGTATCATCAACCGTATCATCCTCTCCATCTTGAGAGGAATTTGACCTCAAATTCAGCATTTTGTCATCTTCAACCGCATCCACAAGGGAGAGATCACCAACGTTGAAAGTGTTGTGCACTTGATATTCCGGTGGAAGGTCAATCTTGTAGGCGTTGTCATTGATTCTCTCAAGTACTTGGAAAGGACCATCACCCCTCGGCAGTAATTTGGACTTCCTTTGAGCTGGAAACCGATCCTTTCGAAGATGCACCCACACCCAATCTCCGGGTTCAAGCACAAGCCTCCTTCTCCCCTTGTTTACCCTTTTTGCAATCTCTTGGTTCTTCTTTCCAAGCTTGATCCGCACCGCCTCATGCATTTTCTTCATGGCCTCGGCTCTTTTATTTCCATCTAAGCTTATAGTGATTTTGTTGATGGCTCGGCAATCGACGCACATGCGCCAAGTTCCGTCCTTCTTTGGTACCAAAAGTACCGGAACAGCACACGGACTCATGCTTTCCTTAATGTATCCCTTGTTGAGCAGCTCCTCAACTTGTCTTTCAAGCTCCTTAGTGTCCATAGGATTGCTCCTATAGGCCGGTTTGTTTGGAAGTTGTGATCCCGGCACCAAATCAATTTGGTGCTCAATTCCCCGAAGTGGGGGCAGTCCTTGCGGAAGTTCTTGAGGGAATACATCGTCATACTCCTGCAACACACAAGAAATCAAAGGAGAAATGGAAGAATTAGTGGGGTTAGTATTAAAACAATGGGCCAATAGTAGCATCGGCTTGTGTTCATCATGGTCCATGAAGAGTTCTTTCCTCCTAGCCAACATCACTATGTTTTCCCCCTCCCTTGGCGTCGGAACAACCTCGGATGTCCCTACTTCCTCACCTACGGCATCCCCCCCCTTTTCTCCCTTTTCGGCTTCCTTCCCCCTTCCCGTTAACTCCCTCATCTTTTGATGCCACTCATTTACTTGTGAGGGTGATAGAGGGTGAAGTGTGACCTTTCGGCCATCCCTCTCAAGCGTATACCGGTTGGACCTCCCATCGTGTTTAGTAGACCTATCATATTGCCATGGTCTACCTAACAACAAGTGACATGCTTGCATTGGAATCACGTCACAAAGCACTTCATCGTGGTAGTTGCCCACCTTAAACCGAATCACACATTGCCGTGTGACCTTCAATTCACCACAATCGTTCAACCATTGTAGCTTGTAAGGACTAGTGTGTGGTGTAGTCGGTAGCTTCAAGAAATTTACCATAGCATGGCTCGCAACATTTGTACAACTACCACTATCAATTACCAAGGTGCACACACTCCCCTTTACAAGGCACTTAGTATGGAATAGATTTTCCCTTTGACTCGGGTCATCTACCGCCTTACTAATCATGACACGCCTAACCACAAAGTTTGGAACCACACACTCCCCTTCTTGTGGATAGACATCTTCGCTATCATCTACTCCTTCCTCATTCGGTTCATTTTCGGCTTCCTCTCCATCTTGAGGCTCGGCCTCAACCTCCCCCCTTTCGGAAACTACCTCCTCACCAAGGTAGTATACTTTCCCTTCTCGTAGGACCACATTACGCCGGTTCGGACATTCATTGGCCTTATGCCCCCAACCTTGGCACTTGAAACATTGGAACCCCTTTGGGTTGAGGTATTTGTGAGCCTCCGGCTTCGGAGGAAACTTAGGGACTGTTTTGGATTCGGGCAGCTTCGTAGGACCGGGTTGGTCCTTGTTTTTGGCCCAACCCGAGGGGGTTTGGACCCTTGCCTTGAAGGTTGATCTCTCCTTAAGTTCCCTTTCAATCTCTAGGGCCGCTTGGAATATACCGTCAATAGTTTCGAACCGATGAAGGGTCAAGTGAGTGGAGATCTCTTTGTTCAATCCACACTTGAACCGGATGATGTCGTGGCTGATTTGCTCCCCACGGTGATCAAGTTTCAACATGAGTTGTTGGAACTCGTCAAAATAGGGCATCACACTCTTGCCTCCTTGCCGCAAGCCATAAAATCTAGCAAGCAATTCATGTCGGTATCTCTCGGGAAGGTATTGTTGTCTCATCAAATACCTCAACCGATACCAAGGTGGTGGCTGCCCATCAACCAATTCATTACTAAATCGTTTAACATACTCCCACCAAGTGTTAGCATAGCCCTCGAGGTGAGCTATAGCATAGCAACTCTTCTTTTCTTCCGACATGTCATTAACTTGGAAAACTTTGTCACAAGCCGATTCCCAAGTTAAGTAGGCCTCGGGGTCACTTTCACCCTTAAAGATAGGTAGGCTCAACTTGATGGTGTTGATGCCTACGTCTCTCTCTTGGTGTTGGTTTCCCCTATCTCCATACCCCCGGTATCTCCTAGTTTCTCCCCGACCCCCCCTTAACTCCTCCTCCCTCATATAAGCATCATCAAAGGCTCCCTCTCCATCATACTCCTCTCTACCGTACCCTTCAAAGTGGGCTGGTCGGCCTTGGCCGTTTTGATTCGGAGGATTTGGAATTTGCGGTCTTTGGTTTAATGGAGCTTGGAATGGAGGGTTCGGATTTAGTGGAGGTACTTGGCGCCCAAATCCCTCTTGTGGAATTGGAGGAGCTTGGAAATGTAGTGGCCTAGTGGAGTCTCGGTTTGAAGGAAAATTGGTAGATTGGTTTGCGGTATTTAGTGGAGCTTGGGGTGCATTTAGCATTTGGTGGATCATTTCGGGGGTGATGGTTGCGGAGGAGGTCCTATCATGACCATTGGTAGATACGTGTAGAGGAGTAGATGGACGAGAGTTCCTTTGACTCTCCACTTGATCTAATCTCCCGCTAATAGTCGATACTTCCCCCCTTATTGCTGCCAAGTCCCCTCTCACGGCCCCAAATTCCGAATTCATCCTTTCAAGTGTCCGAGTAACGGCCTCAAGAGTGGCCCTCATTGAGTCAAGGGCATTAGTATCCGCATTATGAGACGTTGTTCCTTCCATTGTCAAGGTATTAGCCGCTTTAGTTCACCACAAGTTCGTGTTCCACAAGTGTTGTATAATTGGCTAGTAACCGTGAGATGTTCAAGGTATGAGTGAGCTCTTGTCCGGAATGGATTCTTGTTTGAAGACTCAAAGAATTCTTGCCGGACTAGAGTCAAAACTCAGCAACTCGTTCAAACGAATAAAAGCACACAAATAATCGTTGACACGAATAAACGGCTCAAGGAACTAGTTGACAACCTAGTGGGAAAATACTAGTTTGTTAATTAGTTCTAAGACCAAGTAAGGGAAACCAAGAATCAACAATTAGCAACCAAAGAATATCCTAAGTTGAGATTATAGTGACATGGTAGCATGCATTGGCCCCCACACGTTCTTCTTCTCATCGGATTTATATATATATTTTTTTTTTTGCCTTGATTTAATATTCACACAACTTGTGATAATTTGAAAAGTGTTTTGGTGGGAAAAACTAAAATTTTGAAGTCTTAACTCTTTTTCAAACTCAAGAAAAGTGGGTTTGGTTGACAAATTCCACAAAACAAGGCTCCTTGATTTAGGGGAATTGATTGACAAGACTACAAAGTGATGGGTGCAAGTCTTTCACAACAACTTTATAATTTTACCACTTGAGTACACAACAAGATGAACACTTCAACAAGATGAGCAAGATGACAAGTTCAAAAGATGAACACTTCAACAAACTTCAACAACTTCTTTAGCACATAAACACACAACCACCGATTTGCTTTTGGTTATCAACACATACAACTTTCGGCCACTTCAAGTCACTACACAATCTTCAATTTTTCAAGCTCAACTTTCGGATCTAGACACCTTAGTGTTGGTGAGAAAGAAACCAACGCTAGAAACTCACTAAACAAGCAAAATAACACCTAGGTCTAAGCATACAACATCATTCTCGGTTTCAACTTTTAGTGGACAGATTTCAGAAATTTTTTTTTGTAGTTTGTTTAATCCGTGAACTAGCCCAAGATGGGTTGTGTTGGAACACAACCGGTCTTGCTTTGATACCAAATGATACAAGATCAAGCCAACAACACCAAGAGCTTCGGATTTCAGTCCAACAACACAAGACAACAAGTTTTAAGTTTCGGTTTTTTCAGCTTACAACACAAGAGCTAGTTTCGGTTTTCAATCCACAACCCGAGAACAACAAGAGATACAACAATGCTAGTGAATCGAAACGAGCCCCACACGGCTTCACTAGACTTTCAAGATAAACAAAAGCAACACAACAACAACAAGATACAGAAAGATAGATAACTTGACATATAACATTCAAGAAACTAAGAACCCTAACATCAAGAGAGGACCCTAAGTCTAATGAATATAAACACCAAGTTCTTACAAGGACCAAGAGGCACTCAACAACCTCAAAACCCTTGTTTCTAGCCAAAGAGACAACACAAGTATCCCTCTACTTGTGAGATAGTAATGGCGGCTTCAATGAGAGAAGAGAGAGGAGATATTTTGGTGTTTTTAGGTTACCACTTTCAGATTTCAAAAGCTAAGTCTAACTCTCTCTACATGTTCTATTTATACTACAAACACAAAAGGTAAAATGACTCTAACGCCCTTGCTTCTTGTGCCAACTTTGGAGATTAGTTAATTACACATTAGGACCCCTCTTCACACATAAAAACGTTTAGGTCCTTGGTTGGTTAGATCACCAACTCACACGCGGCCATTTACATGAACAAGGCTTGGAGTGCTTGTAATTCCCGAGCTTGGCTTCGTGTGAAAGGCCGTGTACCTGTGGAGGCTGCCCTAACCGTATCATCAACCGTATCACAATACATCCCTCTCAAATCATGGTACATTTTATTTGACCCTGGATGGATAAAATACCTTGAATGATGTGCTTCTGTCATAATCCTCTTTCTTAGCCCGTCTATATCAGGTACACACAATCTGTTTTGGCATCGAAGTACCCCTTCTTGCGTAAGCTCAAATGCCTTTGTCATACCACATTGCACATTTTCCTTGAGCCGTAATAAAATAGGATCTGCATATTGCTTCTCTTTTACTTCAGTTATTAATGAAGATTCTGTTGTATTATGCACAATAAACCCTTCATCTGGAGTTCAAGAAGATGAACCCCCAAATTGTCTAATTGGTGTAGATCCTTAGTCATCCCTTGTCTTTCTATAGATGGCTCCATAGCTTTGCGACTTAACGCATCTGCCACCACATTTGCTTTTCCCGGATGATATAAGATATCAACATCATAGTCTTTTAATAATTCAAGCCATCTTCGCTGCCTCAAATTCAAGTCCTTTTGGTTAAAGTTATACTGCAAACTCTTGTGGTTAGTGTATATGTCAACATGAATCCCGTACAGGTAGTGACACCATATCTTTAAGGCAAATATAACCGCTGCTAGCTCCAGATCATGTGTTGGATAAATTTTCTCATGTGGCCGCAATTGTCTCGAGGCTTATGCTATGACTTTACCATGCTGCATCAATACACACCCTAACCCAATTCTTGAAGCATCACATTACACTGCATACCCCTCTGTGCCTTCTGGAAGCACCACTACGGGTGTAGAAGTCAACTTATTCTTCAAATCTTGGAAACTTCTTTCGCACGCATTATTCCATTGAAACTTGGATACATTGTGTGTTAGCTTTGTTAAAGGTGCAGAAATTGAAGAAAATCCTTCCACAAACCTTCTATAATAACCTGCCAACCCAAGGAAACTACGAACCTCTGTAGGCGTTATAGGTCTTGGCCAGTTCTTCACGGCTTCTATCTTTTGAGTATCAACCTTTATTCCTTCATCAGATACAATATGACCTAAGAATGCCACAGATTTTAACCAAAACTCACATTTAGAGAACTTTGCAAATAGCTTATGATCACGAAGAATCTGCAACACCTGTCGTAAGTGATTGGCATGGTCCTCATTTGATCTCGAATAAACCAGAATATCATCTATAAAAACTATCACAAACACATCCAAGAATGGCTTGAACACCCTATTCATCAAATCCATAAAAGCTGCAGGTGCATTAGTTAGCACAAAGGACATGACTAGGAACTCGTAATGACCGTACCGTGTTCGAAAAGCTATCTTGGGTATGTCATTCTCTTTGACCCTCATTTGGTGGTAACCAGATCTTAAATCAATCTTTGAAAACCACTTGGCGCCTTGCAACTGATCAAATAAGTCATCAATTCTCGGAAGGGGATATTTGTTCTTAATAGTCACATTGTTCAGTTGTCTATAGTCAATACACATTCTTAATGAGCCATCTTTCTTACACACAAATAATATTGGTGCGCCCCAAGGGGAGACACTAGGCCTTATGAATCCTTTTTCTAGCAAGTCTTTCAATTGCTCTTTCAACTCCCGTAATTCTGTAGGGGCCATTCTATACGGAGGAATTGAGATTGGTTGAGTACCTGGGATCACATCAATACCAAACTCCACTTCTCGTTCTAGAGGCAAACCCGGAAGATCTTCAGGAAATACATCGGGAAATTCACTTACCACTGGAATAGTTGGAAGAGTTGGTGTCTCCACATTTGTATCCTTCACTCTAACCAAATGACATATGTAACCCTTGGAAATCATCTTTTTCGCCTTAAAATAAGAAATAAATTTACCTCTTGGCGCACCAATATTACCTCTCCATTCTAGGACTGCCTCCCTTGGGAAATGGAAACACACCCTCTTAGCTCGGCAATCTAATATGGCATAACAAGAAACCAACCAATTCATACCCATTATAGCATCAAAATCTACCATTTCTAACTCAACCAGGTCAGCCATTGTATCACGATCGCAAATATTTATTATACAATTTCGATACACTCTCTTAGCTATAACAGATTCACCAATTGGCGTAGATACTTCAAATGGCGTAACTAGTAGTTCTGGTGTTTTTTTGAACTTTTCAGCAACCAATGAAGTGACATATGATATTGTAGAACTCGGATCAACTAATGCATAGACATCATGCGAAAAGATAGACAATGTACCTGTAACCACATCTGGAGAAGCCTCTGAATTTTATCGATCTACTAAAGCATATGTACGATTCTGAACTCCACTAGAGCTAGTTATTCCTTTAGAACCTCTACCACGACCCATAGGTTGTACACCCCTACCTGAATAAGGCACCGATGATGATGATGCAACGGCTGATCCAGTAGGTCGTGCCACACCACCTATGCCCCTTTGAGGGCATTCTCTCATCATATGTCCTGACATACCACACCAAAAGCAAGCATTTCTTCTGAACCGACATGCACCTAAATGAAGCTTTCCACATTGTCTACATGGCTGTCGAGGAGGCCTTAATTGGCTCATAATCCCTTTCTCTTGATACCCTGTTGTTCGCAAACTCTAACTCTCATTTCTTTGACCAAACTAGTTACCTTTAGACCCTTGAAATTGTGATGGAGCACTAGCTGCAGAATAAAAAGATAATGTCCTAGGTGGCCTATTAGAAAACCGAGGCCTAAACTCTTCTTGGGATGCCATAAACTACCCCGTAGATCTAGACCTCTTGGAATACCCCCTTTCTAACTCTTGTGTTCTTCTTCGTTGCCTCTAATCCTCCATTTTTTGTGCGAATGCTTGTATCCTTGCTATGTCCATGTCCTTGTTCAAAGCAGCAATGGTACAATCTCTAACCAGATATAGATCGAATCTATCCACATACCGATGAACTCTATCATCCATTGTAGCCACAACATTAGGAGCATACCTAGCCAAAGAGTTAAACCGAAGGTTGTACTCCCTCACACTCATATTTCCTTGGTGAAGATTCAGGAATTGATCTGCACGGGTTTCTCGAATCACATATGGAAGGTAATGATCAAGAAATGCCTCTTTGAACTCTTTCCAAGTAGCTGGAGGTGCATCGATACCCCTAGATCGTTTCCACTCTTCATACCACAATATAGCCTCCCCCTTGAATCTATATGCTGATAGCTTAACTGTCTCTTTACCCGACACATACATAACATCTAGAACCCTTTGGATTTGATCAATAAAGTCCTGTGGGTCTTCATTAAGATCTGATCCGGTGAAGGTGGGAGGATCCAATTTGAGAAAATCCTGCGTTCGTAGGCTAGCTGCCCTATCTGTACCACTAGAACCTATAGTTGGAATGGCTTGTCCTTGAGCTTGTCCAGAAACTATACGAGCCAACAATTGTACTGCACTCCTTAAATCTTGATCTGCAGCATTGGTAGGTAGTTCTGAGGATGCGGTTCTTCTCCTTCTTATCTCTTCTGGAGATGGAAGGGTAGGAGAAGTTTGGGACACAAACTCATCTTGAGCCTCACTTTGGTTAGCTCGTCTAGGTGGTGATTTGTTGGTCCCCTCCACGGCAGCCTCGTCTATCCGCCTACCTGTATTCTTACTCCTTCTTGTAACCGGCATCTTTACTATAATAAGAGGAAAAAAAAGAAAAAATAGGTTCAATGGTTAAATATGACTTAACTACAACATAGGCTCTATTGCACGATCTGAGATATGAAGAAAAAGAGAAAACCCCTAAATGTCACATAGCCTCCTATTTATAGATGTGGTGCACAACACGCCCATAAACAGGACTCTATATAAACATGGCTTTGTAAACACCCTAGGACGACTACTCTGATACCACTTTTGTCACGCCTCAAATCCTATTGGGGCGGACAGACACCCATAGCCGTAAAGGCCCGAGAGAACCAATTCATAACCTTATACTTCCCATGCATGTAACTGTAACAACTAAATGTTCTGACGACGTAATATTATGCATCGATGAAATTAACTACACATACACTCCCAAAATTGATATGTACAACACTTGGCCGGTGGGGCCACCATGTCTAAAATCAAGACACTACCATAACTTTACATTAGTCTACAAAGCCTCTAAAAGATACATAGACTTAGTCAGGGTCGGGACAAACCCCCGCCCTACTCTAGACTTACTGTACAATACCAAAATATATAGAGTAGACTCGAAAATCCCTGAATCAACCTGGAGCTCACAAATAGTCCCTGAACAACCTACGCTCCTACTAGTGAGTTGTATGAGCTGAAGTGCCTCTGCCTGCAGCATGAAATGCAAGTCCCCCGTGAGGGACGTCAGTACGAGAATATGTACTGAATATGTAAGGCAGAAAGTAGCAACACACTTGATACAAAAGCTCAATAGAAATCCGATACAAGTGTATAAGGAGTACTAGTAGACCACCTTTATAAATATTTGTGGGACAATGTACATTACATTCTTTCTTCATTTTACCTTCTTACTTCATAATCTTTGTAATCCATATAATGCAAATGACCAGCTGATCAGTGGTAAAAAAAAAGATAAATTAGGATCGGCCCATGCTAGGCTTACGCCCCTGAGCTGCCACCTATAAAAGATTGGGATCGGCCCATGCTAGGCTTATGCCCCTGAGCTGCCACCCACACATAAAGGTATCGAGATCGGCCCATGCTAGGCAAGTGCCCCTGAGCTGCCACTCATCATTTTACAGATTGCAATACTTAGTTATTAGCCTTTGAAATTGTTACCTTGGTGGTCATCACATTATGGTACCTTGAACCAGTAATACACTAATAAGAGACATGTAAATAGACACTTAGCGTAACAACAATGAGCTAGGGAGCTGTTGGCACACAAATAAAGTGTTTAGGAGCTGAAATAACACATGGGTCTTATTTGAACAAACGGAGAACTCCTGAAATTTTCTAGTGAAGGTAGACGCGCAGATTTAATAATAAGCACGTATTGAGGTGTGCTAATGTGTTAGAGAGTGGGAACAAGGTCATTGGATACATGGAGGGTAATGTGCTGCCATTATGTATCACTTTGTTATAGGATAACGTCAGAAACTTGCTTGATGGAACAATTGTACGATTTCATGCCAAAGAGTGTGAAATAGAGTATGCCTTACATACCTGGTCATTTGACTCCGAAACTAACCCGACTTGACTCCTCGCCTTTTAGATTATTTATCTACAATAGAATATATGGTAAACTAGTATTAGTAACCACTCAACACATTTGAGGTACTTAATTTCACCCAAAACAGTAACTGGGCAGCAACTATTACTCTATTAAACAAGGGTATTATTTTAACCCTTTTTTTTTCCTCCAATTACACCCACATACCAGATAGGTTCTTATAAGGTTCACCAAAACCACCTCGACTTCATTACACATTCTAAACAATACGCAAAATAGATTGGACAGCAAGCATTAGTTCGGTGGTGTATCACCACATCTTTCTTCTATAATTCATTACAAACTCATCACACCTTTATCCAACTTCAACCTGGTAGCCCATAACATATCCATACAAAACAGTCCCAAACCCCTTTTATTATAGCAATCAATTATTGATCTCCTCATCTCTTGAGTTCTCAATAACAAGACATCCATAATCCCCTCTCAAATTCATATATAAGAAAAATAAAATGGGGCAGTCACCGTACCTCAATTCAGCAACTTATTCTTTTAATTGAACTCTTCAAGAGCTTGAACTTTCCTTCACACTTAAACCAAAGAAGAAGAAAAAAGGTTCCTCAATAACAAGGAAACATGAACAAACAACTTGTTTTATAATCAGCCATATACTTATAGTCAAACACTTATAACTTGTTTCCCTAATCTCCCATGAGATAATTAAACAAAACCTTAAGTATTTTTCACTTACCTTGGGGGGAGGGTTTTTTCAAGAACCCTAGAAGGAAAAATAGGGATGCTGATCTTGTTGTTTTTAAGAGAGTAGAGAGATTTGCTGAAATATACTCCTTTTTTTTGTGACTTAAAAGTGAAGTAAAATGACCAGCAACTTGGCCTTTTAAAGGCCCTATCTTGTCCACCTCCTTAGCTGCATTTTGGACCATAAAATTGGTCAAATTGGTCCAAGTAGGTGATGCACCTACTTAAGGGTCCAAGCTGCTAAAACTTCAAAGTAGGTGATGCACCTACTTGCATAATTTCTTGTTGGGCTCAATTATATTTGGGCCTTGACAGATTGGTGTGTTGGGTCACTTATCCATTTTCTTTTTTTTTTGTTCAATTTGGCCCAAATGAGTATATTAGCATAGACCCAAATCTGATCCATAGTCATGGGTCCATTAATTTGGTTCAAACAACTTAAGTAGGTGACTCACCTACTAGCTTAAATAAGTCAAGCAAGCACCTCAATATTTTGCTCCATTTTCTGCTTCTAACCCCTTTAGTCTAACCTTCAACTTATACACACTTGGTCACTTTAAACTTTAGATTCAAATACTAGCTTGCGATTCCAAGTTTAAATAGTTAACTTAACGTTAACTTAGTCACATCACACTAAACTATACGGGCAGCCTCTAGAATTCCATCTACACCATTAATAATTGCAAAACAAATCTCATCCGTTACCTATACCATATGACCATACCAAGTTCCATATAATTAGAATAAGTACAAGCAAGATACAGGATGTTACAACCTACTCTCTTCGGTGAGCACAAGTGAGACCTCAACCTCCTTTAGCACCCAACGTTCAAGCAAGAATGCAACACTAGTGATTCCACCCTAGTATCACCCTAGTTACAAGTTTTGGATTTGTGCCTCAAGGAGAGAGGACTTGTCTTTCAATATTATACAACATTCATTATCATCAAACTTTGCCTAACAAATGACCTAAAAGGTTCCTTATATAGGTTTGAAATGTCCAAAATGACCCCTTAGTCTCAAGTCTTCAAGTGGGTGCCTTTGGAGAGCATTATATGGACGGTTTTAGACCCTTTTTAAGTCCTCATTTGCACTTCACTTTCACACTCCAAGTCTCGGGTTCAATACATCTCACAAACATGCATCCTCGTGGTCGTACTCGTATCATCCTCCCCTTCTTGAAAGGATTTGACCTCGAATCCTACCTTGCAAAATCAAGTGAAGACAAACAAGCACACATCCTCGTGACATGAGGATTAGGGTTATCAAAATACACATATCAATATGCCCTGCTGAGGTGGAACAAACTTGAAGTACATCCATGGATCCTTGGTGTTGAACATAAAAAACGTAGTACAAATGGCACAAAGGAAGTGGTCACCACCAACAAAAAAAGATAAGGAAGAACCTTGTCTTCCTTCCTTAGCACCCACAATCAAACATTTCTTGTCGTCTTGACCAAGCATTAAGTGGAGAGTGTTGAGATTTCTACATTCCAATAGGGTGCTGGGATCAAATGAAAAAATTAGCCTAGGACCTAAGCCGAGGCTAGCCATTCCTTCCCCTACAATGTCACTCCTACATTCACACGCAAGAACATTTTTATACACATGATCTCTATGAACAAAACTAATTGCAATGTTTTTACCACACAAGATGTTCAAAGACACATGCGCATTATCAAGATCAATTCTGATACGGTTGGGGCAGCCTCCACAAGTACACGACCCTTCACACGAAGCCAAGCTCGGGAATTACAAAAACTCCAAGCTTTGTTCATGCAAATGGCCGTGTGTGAGTTGGTGATTGAACCAGCCAAGGACCTGAACGTTTTTATATGTGAAGAGGGGTCTTAATGGGCCATAAACTAGTCTCCAAGGCTGGCCCAAAAAGCAAGGGGCGGATGGGCCTTTTGTGTGTGAAGAAGGGGTCTTAATGGGCAATAAACTAGCCTCCAACGTTGGCCCAATAGGCAAGGGGCGGATGGGCCTTTTAGCCCTTTTGTTTGTAGTATAAATAGGACATATTAGAGGGTTGGTCCTCAGATTTTTCAGATTTCAGAAAGTGTAAACCTAAACACATAACATTTCTCTCATTTCCACTCTTTGGAGCCGCCTCCAACAGCTCACAAGTAGAGGGATACTTGTGTTGTATCTTTGGTTAGAAACAAGGGTTTTGAGGTTGTTAAGTACCTCTTGGTCCTCGTAAGAACTTGGTGTTTACATTCAGCAGATTTCGGGTCCTTCTCTTGAAGTAGGGTTCTTAGTTTTCTTGAATGTTTTATGTCAAGTTATCTATCTTTCATTATCTTGTTGTTGTTACTGATTTTGTTATCTTAAAGTCTAGTGAAGCCGTGTGGGGCTCTTTTCGATTCACTAGCATTGTTATCCATCTTGTTGTTCTTGTATTGTTAAGCTGAAAAACCGAAAAACAAAAACTGGTTGTTGTTGCTGAAAACAGAAACTAAAAACTGGTTGTTCTTGAGTTGTTAAACTGAAATCCGAGTCTCCTTTGAAGATCTTGGTGTTGTTGGTTTTGATCTTGTATCATTTGGTATCAAAGCAAGACGGTTGTGTTCCAACATAACCCATCTTGGGCTAGTAGTTCTCGGCTTGAACAAAACTACACCAAGAAAACTTTCTGAAAAAAAAAAAATCTGTCCATTAGAAAGTTGAATACGAGAATGATGTTGTATGTTTAGATCTAGGTGTTATTTTGCTTGTTTAGTGAGTTTCTAGTGTTGGTTTCTTTCTCACCAACACTAAGGTGTCTAGATCCGAATGTTGAGCTTGAAAACTTGAACATTGAGTAGTGACTTGAAGTGGCCGAAAGTTGCATGTTGTTGATAACCAAGAAATCGGTGGTTGTATGTTTATGTGCTAAAGAAGTGCTGAAGTTTGTGAGGTGTTCATCTTTTGAACTTGTTCATCTTGTTCATATTGTTGTGTGCTCAAGTTGTAAGACAAGCTGTAAAGTGGTTCTAAAAGAAAGACTTGCATCAATTACCTTTTGTCTTGTCCCAAACATGTTTCCCTAATTCAAGGAGCCTTGTTTTGTGAGATTAGTCAACCAAACCTCACTTTCTTGAGTTTGAAAAAGAGTGAAAGACTACAAGATTTTCGTTTTCCCACCAAAACACTTTTCAAATTATCACAAGTTGTGTGATTATTAACTCAAAAACAAAAAAAAAAAAAAAAGAGAAAATCCGAGAGAAGAAAAAACGTGTGGAAATTGCATGCTGCCACGTCACTATAAGCTCAACTTAGGATATTCTTTGGTTGCTAATTGTTGATTCTTGGTTTCCCTTACTTGATCTTAAGAACTAATTAACAAACTAGTACTTTCCTACTAGGTTGCTAACTAGTTCCTTGAGCCGTTTGTTCGTGTCAACGATTAATTGTGTGCTTTTATTCGTTTGAACGAATTGCTGATTTTTGACTCTAGTCCGGCAGAATTTTCTTTGAGTCTTTCAAACAAGAATCCATTCCGGATAAGAGCTGACTTATACCTTAAGACCTCTCGGTTACTAGCCAATTATACAATACTTGTGGAACACGAACTTGTGGTGAACTAAAGCGGCTAATATCTTGACAATGGAAGGAACTACATCTCATGATGCGGATACTAATGCCCTTGATTCTATGAGGGTCACTCTTGAGTCCGTTACCCGGACTCTTGAAAGGTTGAATTCTGAATTTGGGGCCGTGAGAGGAGACTTGGCAGCAATAAGGGGGGAAGTGACGACTATTAGTGGGAGGTTAGAACAAGTGGAGAGCCAAAGAAACTCTCGTCCTTCGACTCCCCTACATGTATCTACCAATGGTCATGATAGGACCTCCTCCGCAACCATTACCCCCGAAATGGTCCACCAAATGCTAAATGCACCCCAAGCTCCACTAAATACCGCAAGCCCATCTACCTATTTTCCTCCAAACCGAGACTCCACTAGACCAAGACATTTCCAAACCCCACCAATTCCACAAGAGGGATTTGAACGCCAAGTGCCTCCACTAAATCCGAACCCTCCATTCCAAGCTCCACTAAACCAAAGACCACCAATTCCAAATCCTCCGAATCAAAACGGCCAAGGCCGACCAGCCCACTTTGAAGGATACGGTAGAGAGGAGTATGAAGGAGATGGAACCTTTGATGATGGTTACATGAGGGAAGAGGAGTTAAGAAGGGGCCGTGTTGATCCAAGGCGGAACCGAGGGTATGGAGAACGGGGAAATCGACACCACGAAAGAGACGTAGGCATCAATACCATCAAATTGAGCTTACCTATCTTTAAGGGCGAAAGTGACCCCGAGGCCTACTTAACTTGGGAATCAGCTTGTGACAAGGTTTTTCAAGTTAATGATATCTCGGAGGAAAAGAAAAGTTGTTATGCCATAGCTCATTTTGAGGGTTATGCCAACACTTGGTGGGAGTACGTCAAGCGTTTTGGTGATGAATTAGTTGATGGGCAGCCGCCACCTTGGTTTCGGTTAAGACAATTGATGAGGCAGCGGTACCTTCCCGAGAGTTATCGCCATGAATTACTTGCTAGATTGTACAACTTGCGTCAAGGCAATAAAAGTGTAATGGCATATTATGATGAGTTTCAGCAACTCATGTTGAAGCTTGATCATCGTGGGGAACAAATCAGTCATGACGTCATCCGGTTCAAGTGTGGGTTGAACAAGGAGATTTCCACTCACTTGACACTTCACAGATTTAATACCGTTGAAGGTATTTTCTAGGCGGCTCTTGAGATTGAAAGAGAGCTTAAAGAGAGGTCGTTGCTCAAGGCAAGGGGACAATCCATCTCGGGTTGGCCTAGAAGCAAGGATGTGGCTCAATCCTCTTCGGGTTGGCCCAAAAACAAGGACCAACCCTCCACTACTCGGCTGCCCGACCCTAAAACAGTCCATAAAATTCCTCAAAGGCAAGAAGCTCACAAATATCCAAACCCAAAGGGATTCCAATGTTTCAAGTGCCAAGGTTGGGGACATAAAGCCAATGAATGTCCAAATCGACGTAACGTAGTACTACGGGAAGGGAGATTGTATTACCTTGGTGAGGAGGTGGGTCTTGAAAAGGAGGAGGATGAGGCCGAGCCTCAAGATGGAGAGGAAACTGAAAATAGACCACTTGATGATGATGATGATGATGATGATGGTGGTGAAATTATTTACCCACAAGAAGGGGAGTGTGTTGTTCCAAACTTTGTAGTTAGACGTGCTATGATTAGTAAGGCAATAGACAACCTGATGCAAGATCCAACAACAACAACAAGAGTTTCGGATTCCACCTCAACAACACAACAATAACAAGTTTTAAGTCTCGGTTTTCAGATTACAACACAAGAGATAGTTTTCGGTTTTAAGGCACAATCCGAGAACAACAAGAACACAACAATGCTAGTGAATCGAAACAAGCCCCACACGGCTTCACTAGACTTTCAAGATAATCGAAAACAACACAACAACAACAAGATATGAAGATAAATAACTTGACATACAATATTCAAGAAACTAAGAACCCTAACAACATGAGAGGACCCTAAGCCTAATGAATATTAACACCAAGCTCTTACAAAGACCAAGAGGCACTCAAACTACCTCAAAACCTTTGTTTCTAGCCAAAGAGACAACACAAGGATTCCTCTCCTTGTGAGATCTAGAACCGGCTTCTTGGAGAAGAAGAGAGAAGATATTTTGGTGTTTTAGGTTACAATTTCAGCATTCAAAAATAAACTAATGGATATCTCACTATCACCTTCTATTTATACTACAACAAAATGAGCAAAAAGACCAAGACGCCCTTGCTTTGTTGTGGCCTCCTTGAAGACTTAATTTATTACACTTTAGGCCCCTCTTCACACATAAGGACGTTGAGACCCTTGGTTGGTTCGGCCAACAACTCACACACGGCCATTTGCATGAACAAGGCTTGGAGTGTTTGTAACTCCCGCGCTTGGCTTCGTGTGAAAGGCCGTGTACATGTAGGGGTAGTCATAACCGTATCATCCTCTCCATCTTGAGAGGAATTTGACCTCAAATTCGGCACTTGATCATCTTCAACCGCATCCACGAGGGAGAGATGTCCGACGTTGAAGGTGTTGTGCACTTGATATTCCGGTGGTAGGTCAATCTTGTAGGCGTTGTCATTGATCCTCTCGAGTACTTGGAAAGGACCATCACCTCTTGGCAGCAACTTGGACTTCCGTTGAGCTGGAAACCGATCCTTTCGAAGGTGCACCCACACCCAATCTCCGGGTTCAAGCACTAGCTTCCTTCTCCCTTTGTTTGCCCGTTTTGCAACCTCTTGATTCTTCTTTTCGAGCTTGATCCGCACCGTCTCATGCATTTTCTTCATGGCCTCGGCTCTTTTAGTTCCATCTAAGCTGGTCATGAGATCACTAGACAAAGGAGTGAGATCTAAAGGGGTAAGGGGGTTTAGGCCGTAAACACATTCAAAGGGAGTCATTCCCGTACTCGAATGGATTACCCGATTGTATGCAAATTCTACCAAGGGTAGGTGTTCTTCCCATGAAGTCAATTTACCCTTAACCATAGAGCGTAGCATAGACCCTAAGGTTCTATTTACTACCTCCGTTTGGCCATCGGTTTGTGGGTGGCAAGACGTGGAGAAAAGTAACTTCGTGCCAAGCCTACCCCACATGGACTTCCAAAAAAGGCTTAGGAACTTGGAGTCCCGATCACTCACAATGGTCCTTGGTACCCCGTGAAGCTTTACAACATGTTCAACAAATAATGAAGCCACACTAGGAGCGTCCTCGGTTTTAGCACACGGAATAAAGTGAGCCATTTTTGAAAATCTATCGACAACCACAAAAATACTATCTCGACCCTTTCTAGTCCTTGGCAGCCCCAAGACGAAATCCATCGATATGTCCAGCCAAGGTCTAAGGGGAGTAGGAAGCGGGGTGTATAATCCTTGAGGTCGGAGGCGAGATTTAGCACTCCGGCAGGCCGCACATTGACTACAAATTTTTGTGACATCTTTGCGCATTTTTGGCCAATAGAAGTTCTCCTCTAGGATTCCGAGGGTCTTGTCTACCCCAAAATGACCCATGAGGCCCCCGTCGTGGGCCTCCCTCACAAGCAATTCCCTCCAAGAACTAGAAGGAACACATAACCTCCTTCCCTTGAACAAATATCCCTCGAACTGAGAGTAGGAGGAATGGTTATTTTCCTTAAGCCAACGGTCCCTTCCCCACTCTTCGCATTCCCTAAAAATAGGAGCAAAGGTTGGATCCTCGGGATACAACATCCGCAAGCTCTCAAAACCCATTAACTTCGACGACAAGGTAGCAACAAGCACATGCTTCCGGGACAAGGCATCGGCAACGACATTTTCCTTCCCCCTTTTGTAATGAACTACATAGGGGAAAGTTTCGATGAACTCAATCCACTTAGCATGACGCCTATTCAGCTTGTCTTGGCTCTTAAGGTGTTTCAACGATTCGTGATCCGTTCGTATCACAAACTCCTTAGGCCACAAATAGTGTTGCCAATTTCCCAAAGCTCTAACAAGGGCGTACAACTCCAAGTCGTAAGTCGAATAATTAAGAGTTGCCCCTTTGAGCTTTTCGCTGAAATAGGCCACGGGCTTACATTCTTGCATCAAAACAACCCCGATGCCGACCTTACTAGCATCACACTCTACCTCAAACATTTTATCAAAATCGGGTAATTGCAACAAAGGCGCCGAGACGAGCATAGCTTTCAAGGACTCGAAAGCCTTAGCTTGCTCTTCACCCCATTTGAAGGGTCCGTCCTTTCTAATTACCTCGGTTAAGGGGGCTGCTATGGAGCTAAATCCTTTGACAAACCTCCTATAAAAGCTTGCCAACCCGTGGAAACTTCGGATTTCTCCAATAGTTTTAGGGGTCGGCCAACTTCGTATAGAGTCTATCTTGGAGTCGTCCATTTCCACGCCCTTTGAGCTAACAACAAAACCCAAGAACACAACTTTATCAACACCAAAAGAACACTTCTCCATGTTGGCATACAACTTCTCCTTTCGGAGTACATCAAACACACATCTTAAATGCATTGTATGGTCATCAATAGATTTACTATATACCAACACATCATCAAAGTAAACTACCACAAACTTTCCAATAAATGGCTTCATCACATGATTCATTAGCCGCATGAAAGTACTTGGAGCATTCGTTAGGCCGAATGGCATAACCATCCATTCATAGAGACCAAATTTAGTCTTGAAGGCGGTTTTCCATTCATCACCGGGTTGCATTCTTATTTGGTGATAGCCGCTCCTTAAATCAATTTTGGAAAATAAACACGAACCATTCAATTCATCCAGCATATCATCTAACCTAGGGATAGGGTGACGATATTTTACCGTAATCTTATTGATGGCTCGGCAGTCCACACACATACGCCAAGTTCCGTCCTTCTTAGGCACTAGTAGCACCGGAACCGCGCACGGACTCATGCTCTCCTTGATGTAACCTTTGTTGAGGAGTTCCTCAACTTGATGTTGCAATTCTTTGGTGTCCGTAGGGTTGCTCCTGTAAGCCGGCTTATTCGGCAATTGTGAGCCCAGCACAAAGTCAATTTGATGCTCAATTCCCCGAAGTTGGGGCAATCCTTGCGGAAGCTCCTTAGGAAATACATCCTCATAATCCTACAACACACGAGAAATCAAAGGAGAAATACAAGGATTAGTGGGGTTAGTGTTAAAGCAATGGGCCAAAAGTAGCATAGGCTTGTTTTCATCATGGTCCACGAAAAGTTCCTTCCTCCTAGCCAACATCACTACGTTTTCCCTTTCCCTTGGCGTTGAGATAGCCTCGGATGTGCCTACCTCCTCACCTACGGCTTCCCTCCCTTTTTCTCCCTTCTCGGGTTCTCCCCCTTTCCCTTTCAATTCTCTCATCTTTTGGTACCACGCATTCACTTGGGAGGGTGAAAGAGGGTGAAGTGTGACCCTTCGGCCATCCTTCTCAAGTGTGTACCGGTTGGTCCTCCCATCGTGTTTAGTAGACCTATCATATTGCCAAGGCCTACCCAACAACAAGTGACATGCTTGCATTGGGATCACGTCACAAAGTACTTCATCGTGGTAGTTGCCCACCTTAAATCTAATAACACATTGCCGAGTGACCTTCAACTCACCACAATCATTCAACCATTGTAGCTTGTATGGACTAGTGTGTGGTGTAGTCGGTAGTTTCAGAAAATTCACCATAGCATGGCTTGCAACATTGGTACAACTACCACTATCAATTACCAAGGTACACACACTCTCCTTTACAAGGCACTTAGTATGGAATAGATTTTCCCTTTGGCTCGGGTCATCTACCGCCTTACTAATCATAACGCGCCTAACTACAAAGTTCGGAACCACACATTCCCCTTCTTGAGGATAGACATCTTCACCATCATCTACCCCTTCCTCATTCGGTTCATGTTCGGCTTCCTCTCCATCTTGAGGCTCGGCCTCAATCTCCCCCCTTTCGGTCACCACCTCCTCACCAAGGTAGTATACCTTCCCTTCCCGTAGGATCACATTACGCCAGTTCGGACATTCATTTGCCTTATGCCCCCAACCTTGGCACTTGAAACATTGGAACCCCTTTGGGTTGGGGTACTTGTGAGCCTCCGGCTTCGGAGGAAACTTAGGAGCTATTTTGGCTTCGGGCAGCTTCATAGGACCGGCTTGGTCCTTGTTTTTGGTCCAACCCGAGGGGGTTTGGATCCTCGCCTTGAAGGTTGATCTCTCCTTAAGTTCCCTCTCAATCTCTAGGGCCGCTTGGAATATACCATCAATAGTCTCAAACCGATGAAGGGTTAAGTGAGTGGAAATTTCTTTGTTCAACCCACACTTGAACCGGATGATGTCGTGGCTGATTTGTTCCCCACGGTGATCAAGTTTCAACATGAGTTGTTGGAACTCGTCAAAGTAAGCCATCACACTCTTGCCTCCTTGCCGCAAGCCATATAATCTAGCAAGCAACTCATGCCGGTATCTCTCGGGAAGATATCGTTGTCTCATCAAATACCTTAGCCGAAACCAAGGTGGTGGCTGCCCATCAACCAATTCATTACCAAATCTCTTCACATACTCCCACCAAGTGTTAGCATAGCCCTCGAGGTGAGCTATAGCATAGCAACTCTTCTTTTCTTCCGAGATGTCATTAACTTGGAAGACCTTGTCACAAGCCGATTCCCAAGTTAAGTAGGCCTCGGGATCACTTTCACCCTTAAAGATAGGTAGGCTCAACTTGATGGTGTTGATGCCTACGTCTCTCTCTTGGTGTCGGTTTCCCCTATCTCCATACCCCCGGTATCGTCTCGGTTCCCCCCGGCCCCCTCTCAACTCCTCCTCCCTCATATAAGCATCATCATAGGCTCCCTCGCCATCATACTCCTCTCTACCGTATCCATCAAAGTGGGCTGGTCGGCCTTGGCCATTTTGATTCGTAGGAATTGGAATTTGTGGCCTTTGGTTTAGTGGAGCTTGGAAAGGAGGGTTCGGATTTAGTAGTGGTGCTTGGCGTCCAAATCCTTCGTGTGGAATTGGAGGAGTTTGGAAATGTGGTGGTCTAGTGGAGTCTCGGGTTGGAGGAAAAGTGGTAGATTGGTTGGTGGTATTTTGTGGAGCTTGAGGTGCGTTTAACATTTGGTGGACCATTTCGGGAGTGATGGTTGCGGATGATGTCCGATCATGGCCATTGGTAGAGACATGTAGAGGAGTCGATGGTCGAGAGTTCCTTTGACTCTCCACTTGATCTAGTCTCCCACTAATAGTCGATACTTCCCCCCTTATGGCTGCCAAATCCCCCCTCACGGCCCCAAACTCCGAGTTCATTCTTTCAAGTGTCCGAGTAACGGCCTCAAGAGTGGCCCTCATGGAATCAAGTGCATTAGTATCCGGATTATGAGATGTTGTTCCTTCCATCGTCAAGGTATTAGCCGCTTAGTCACCACAAGTTCGGGTCTCACAAGTGTTGTATAATTGGCTAGTAACCGTGAGATTTACAAGGTTTGAGTAAGCTCTTAGCCGGAATGGATTCTTGTTTGAAGACTCAAAGAATTCTTGCCGGACTAGAACCAAAATCAGCAACTCATTCAAACGAATAAAAAGCACACAATTAATCGATGACACGAATAGACGGCTCAAGGAACTAATGGACAACCTAGTGGAAATTTACTAGTTTGTTAATTAGTTCTAAGTCCAAATAAGGGAAACCAAGAATCAACAATTAGCAACAAAGAATATATCCTAAGTTGAGCTTATAGTGACATGATAACATGCAATGGCCCACACGTTTTTATCTTCGGGTTTGGGATGTATTTATATAAATTTTTTTTTTTTTTGTCTTGAATCAATATTCACACAACTTGTAAGAAATTGAAAAGTGATTTGGTGGGAAAACTAAAATTTGAAGTCTTGAACTCCTTTTCCAACTCAAGAAAATGGATTTGGTTGACAATTTCCACAAAACAAGGTTCCTTGATTTAAAGGAAGTGATTGACAAGTCTACAAATTGATAGGTGCAAGTCTTTCACAATCAACTTTACAAGTTTACCACTTGAGCACACAACAAGATTAACACTCAACAAGAGGAACAATGTGCACAAGTTCAAGAGATGAACACTTCACAAACTTCAACACCTTCTTAGCACAATATCACACATCCACCGATTTTTCTTTTGGTCATCAATAACATTCAACTTTCGGCCACCTTACAACATGCAACTTTTCAAGCTCAACCTTGGATCTAGACACCTTAGTGTTGGTGAGAAAGAAACCAACACTAGAAACTCACTACACAAGCAAAATGACAACTAGATCTAAGTATGCAACACCTTTCTCGGTCTTCAACTTGAATGGACAGAATTTTCAGATTTCAGAATTCTTTTTCTTGGTGTAGTTTGGTTTTAAACCGAGAACTACTAGCCCAAGATGGGTTATGTGAGAACACAACCGGTCTTGCTTTGATACCAAATGATGCAAGATCCAACAACAACAACAAGAGTTTCGGATTCCACCTCAACAACACAACAATAACAAGTTTTAAGTCTCGGTTTTCAGATTACAACACAAGAGATAGTTTTCGGTTTTAAGGCACAATCCGAGAACAACAAGAACACAACAATGCTAGTGAATCGAAACAAGCCCCACACGGCTTCACTAGACTTTCAAGATAATCGAAAACAACACAACAACAACAAGATATGAAGATAAATAACTTGACATACAATATTCAAGAAACTAAGAACCCTAACAACATGAGAGGACCCTAAGCCTAATGAATATTAACACCAAGCTCTTACAAAGACCAAGAGGCACTCAAACTACCTCAAAACCTTTGTTTCTAGCCAAAGAGACAACACAAGGATTCCTCTCCTTGTGAGATCTAGAACCGGCTTCTTGGAGAAGAAGAGAGAAGATATTTTGGTGTTTTAGGTTACAATTTCAGCATTCAAAAATAAACTAATGGATATCTCACTATCACCTTCTATTTATACTACAACAAAATGAGCAAAAAGACCAAGACGCCCTTGCTTTGTTGTGGCCTCCTTGAAGACTTAATTTATTACACTTTAGGCCCCTCTTCACACATAAGGACGTTGAGACCCTTGGTTGGTTCGGCCAACAACTCACACACGGCCATTTGCATGAACAAGGCTTGGAGTGTTTGTAACTCCCGCGCTTGGCTTCGTGTGAAAGGCCGTGTACATGTAGGGGTAGTCATAACCGTATCACAACCCTAGCCAAAGGGAAAATTGATACGGGACAAATGGCCACCTTATCTTTGAACGACATTTTTGACATTTTTGGAGGCCCACACATAGAGGCTTAAGAATTGGTCACCTCGTTGATACAAGAACATGCACGGAGGACCGTTTTGAGCATAATTCAAAGCCATCTCGCATATGGAAGATTGCTTGGAGCATCTAGGAGTGAGGACTCACGGTTTGGGCCTTAAACTAGTCTCCAACAATGGCCCAAAAGGCAAGGGGCGGATGGGCCTTTTATGTGTGAAGAAAGGAGGTCCTAACTCACGGTTTTGGGGCCTTAAAACTCGTCTCCAATGCTGGCCCAAAAAGACAAGGGGCGGATGGACTTTATGTGTGAAGAAAGGAGGTCTTAATGGGCCATAATTAAGCCTCCAAGACCAGCCCATGTTGTGGAGGATAGAAGGGTCATTTGACCACCTTTTGAGTAGTATAAATAGGTGCCTTAGGGCCATTTTTCATTTCATTACTTTGATTACTTTGATTCTTGATATTTTCACAACAAAGACTTGTAACCTAAAGATAACATTTCACTCTCTCTTCTTCAAGAGGAGCCGGTTCTAGATCTCACAAGGAGAGGGATCCTTGGGTTGTCTCTTTGGCTAGAAACAAAGGTTTTGAGGTTGTGAGCACCTCTTGGTCTTTGTAAGAACTTGGTGTTAATATTCATTAGGCTTAGGGTCCTCTCATGTTGTTAGGGTTCTTAGTTTCTTGAATATTGTATGTCAAGTTAACTATCTTTACTTTCTTGTTGTTGTTGTTCTTGTGAAGTTGCTGAAAAATAGAAAACTATACAAAAACAGTTTGGTGTCTCGGATTGTTGTTGTTGTTCATCTTGTTATCTTAAAGTCTAGTGAAGCCGGGTGTGGCTCTTTCGATTCACTAGCATTTGTATCCATTGTTGTGTTCTTGTTGTTGTGCTGAAAATCTGGAAAATATAACAAAAACAGCTTGTGTTCTTGCTGAAAAACTGAAAAACAGAAAGCTGAAACAGTTTTGTAGCTCTCGGTTTCTTGCTGAAAACCGAAGCTGAAAGTTGTGATTTTTGGTGTTAACCCGAGATTCTTGTGTTGTGATTTTGATATTGTATCATTTGGTATCAAAGCAAGACCGGTTGTGTTCCAACATAACCCATCTTGGGCTAGTAGTTCTCGGTTTGAACAAAACTACACCAAGAACATTTTCTGAAAAATCTGTCCATTAAAGTTGAATCCGAGAATGGAGTTATATGTTTAGATCTAGTTGTTATTTTGCTTGTTTAGTGAGTTTCTAGTGTTGGTTTCTTTCTCACCAACACTAAGGAGTCTAGATCCGAAAGTTGAGCTTGAAAAATTGAAGATTGTGTAGTGACTTAAGGGTGGCCGAAAGTTGTATGTTGTTGAAGACCAAGGAAAAATCGGTGGTTGTGTTTATGTGTTGAAGAAGTGTTGAAGTTTGTGAAGTGTTCATCTCTTGAACTTGTGCATATTGCTCCTCTTGTTGAGTGTTAATCTTATTGAGTGTTCAAGTGGTGAAATTATAAAGTTGATTGTGAAGACTTGCACCTATCAATTTGTGGACTTGTCAATCACTTCCCTTAAATCAAGGAACCTTGTTTTGTGGAGATTGTCAACCTAACCCACTTTCTTGAGATTGAACAAAAGGTCAAGACTTCAAATTTTTAAGTTTTCCCACCAAAACACTTTTCAATTTCTTACAAGTTGTGTGAATATTAAAAGCAAGACAAAAAAAAAAAAAGGAATATATATATATAAATCCGAAGGGAAGAAAAATGTGTGGGACCCTTTGCATGCTACCATGTCACTATAAGCTCAACTTAGGATATTCTTTAGTTTCTAATTGTTGATTCTTGGTTTCTTTTACTTGGTCCTAGAACTAATTAACCAACTAGTATCTTTCCACTAGATTGTTAACTAGTTCCTTGAGCCGTTTGTTCGTGTCTACGGTTGTTTGTGTGCTTTATTCGTTTGAATGAGTTGCTAATTTTGATTCTAGTCCGGCAAGTATTCTTTGAGTCTTCAAAACAAGAATCCATTCCGGCTAAGAGCTTACTCAAACCTTATAAATCGCACGGTTACTAGCCAATTATACAACACTTGTGAGACACTAACTTGTGGTGATTAAGCGGCTAATACCTTGACGATGGAAGGAGCTTTACTACTAATATTGTTTGTTCATTTTTGTAGGTTTGAAGGGTGACATAAGGGGAAAATGACTTCGGTAGCCGGGGATTATTGTGACTACAATATGGGAGACTATAATTGTAGTGAGGGTTTTTATGGCTACGAAGTTGAGGGAGATTACGGAGGCTATGAAAATGGCCATGGTGAAAACATAGGCAGATTTGAAGATTGCGGTTTTGAGAGAGAAAATGAGGTGAATGAAGTGCCTAGTGCTTATGGTGACTTTGGAGATGATGTAGTACCTCGTGAGGGATCTTATGACGAAGTTGGGACATGTGAGGAGTCTTGCACTCCCCACTCCGAACCTAGGCTTGGTGTTAGGAATAACCCTTTCATTCGCAAATCTTATGAGAGCTATGATAAGAGTACACGTGAGGAGTGTGACGATTCATACTCTCCACCTTGTAGTACTTCTTATCAAGGTCGATATGGTGTGAATGATTATACTAGCTATAGTGTCGGCCGTCCAAGGGGAAGAAGAGGATCCACATCTTCAAATTCGAGGGGTACCCATGTGCCTTACAATGTTGATCCGAGAAGGAGTGTACACTCCGGAAAGGTGACCATTTGTGGGATACCGGGCTGCCTCATTGTGTTAAACGATAGGTACTATAAAAACTACATTGTTCCGTCCATGGTTGATTACTTGGGATTATTTTGTGAGCCTTTACTTGTTCCATACTTCTTGGACAGATTTAAGGTTACCGAGAGGGTAAAGGTTGTCTTCTCCCAATTTAATTACCATGAGGAGGTGTGGTGTGATGTTTTTCCCATAACCTATGGTCATGTGAGTCTAGGCGCCGATTGGTTTGCACAACATAAGGTTCCAAATGTGCAAAATTGGCCTAATATTGTGAGAGACCGATGGGGGAATTGCCTCGAGACTTACATTCTGCCCGGGCCGCAAAAGGAAGTTCCTACCTACTCCAATCCGAATTATTATGAGAGACAAAAGATTGAGAGGAGTAAGGGAGTGAAAGGTGGTAATCCGAGAGTGGAAAAAGGAGAGGTTGTGTGGAGCGAAGTAAGAGGATTACCACCAAACCAAGCTAACGTTGTTTGTCCTTCTATTTCTAAGGACACTTGTGTAGGTAGCAACATGGAAAGCGAAGAAGAACAATGCCGAAAGGAAGTTGCTGCCCAAACTTTTGGAGGACCTTCACACCATGACAAAGAAGAATCTACTCACGGACTTCAAGGTAAAATGGCAAACTCTTACACTTTTGTACGCTTGAATGATAATTGTGTGGCTAGTGGCCCATTGAGTGTGAGTTGTAGCTTGCCTATATGTGAGTGTATTATTTCTTTGCCACTTGATGATAATGTACATGCTGTGAGTGTGGATACACTAGTTGATCCTATTGATGACCGGATCGACTCTTCTTGTAAGATCGATCCATGTCCACCTAGTGTTGAAACCATCATGATGAATGAAAATACATTATCTTCTGAAATTTGTGTTGATCAACTTATGCGTGAAAGTTATCTACCACTTGAGGATGTGTATGATGTCGTTAACGAACCTCAAGTGTGTAATGATGTTGAAAATGTTGATCAAGGTGAGCATGAACCCGAGAACTCTTCTTGGGGTAATATTGTGTTTGAAGAGTCCTTAAAACTTGATATTGATCGTTTAGCGAGTGAGGAACTTGTTGGTTCCAAATCTGTCCGTGAGGTAGATCACACGCTTTTTAGGTACAATGTCTTGTTTGAAGATGATTTAAACACTTCTAATGAACCTAGTGGTGAAAATAATGGTATAGCTTGCCTCGGAAGCTATAGCCTATATGCTAACCCACTATGGTGTGACAACATTTCTCCTCAAGATGGAAATCTCTTCTCGGAAGATGAAAGTACTCTTAAGGGTAGGGAATGTGTAGTCTTGAAAGGGGATAGTCACTCGGGTGAAGATGACCATGATTTGCTTGATTACTTGGGAAACCCGAGATATGGTTATTCTTGTAAAAATATTTTTGTGAATGATTCCTTTGCTGCCCATGGTGATTTATATCTATGTGGGGATTATTCTCTTGAAATAAAAGGTGGTGCATGCTTAAAAATTCCATCTACTTCTTCTTTATGTGTTTCCTATGTCGAGCTTACTAGTGGTGATGGACTTGAAGCTAGTGAGTACATACATAAGGACACCATAGCTGAAGTTAGCTTGTGTAACACCTTTCTCTACCATCTTTGTGCTCATGACATTTCCACTAATGGGCTAGGGGGTATGCCTAATTTTGAGGATGACACCTTAGGGAAAAGTGAGCTTGGCCGAAACCCATGTCCATGGCTACTTCTCCCATTTGATCCCGGTACCATCTTAGGGCATGGTAGGAGTTGTCTCGGTCCATGCTCATTATTTATTGATGTTCATCATAGCCACTTCCTTTGTGACATTTGTACTAAGCTTTCCACGATCAACCCAAAGGATTCTTGGTTATATTGCAAATATGTGCAACCTTGGCATGATGATGTTATTTGTTAGATTGAATTTTGTTGCACTAACCCTAACCCTCATGTCATGAGGATGTGTACTTGTTTTTCTTTTGTTTTTGATTTTGCAAGGTTTGGATTCGAGGTCGAATCCTTTTCAAGAAGGGGAGGATGATACGGGACAAATGGCCACCTTATCTTTGAACGACATTTTTGACATTTTTGGAGGCCCACACATAGAGGCTTAAGAATTGGTCACCTCGTTGATACAAGAACATGCACGGAGGACCGTTTTGAGCATAATTCAAAGCCATCTCGCATATGGAAGATTGCTTGGAGCATCTAGGAGTGAGGACTCACGGTTTGGGCCTTAAACTAGTCTCCAACAATGGCCCAAAAGGCAAGGGGCGGATGGGCCTTTTATGTGTGAAGAAAGGAGGTCCTAACTCACGGTTTTGGGGCCTTAAAACTCGTCTCCAATGCTGGCCCAAAAAGACAAGGGGCGGATGGACTTTATGTGTGAAGAAAGGAGGTCTTAATGGGCCATAATTAAGCCTCCAAGACCAGCCCATGTTGTGGAGGATAGAAGGGTCATTTGACCACCTTTTGAGTAGTATAAATAGGTGCCTTAGGGCCATTTTTCATTTCATTACTTTGATTACTTTGATTCTTGATATTTTCACAACAAAGACTTGTAACCTAAAGATAACATTTCACTCTCTCTTCTTCAAGAGGAGCCGGTTCTAGATCTCACAAGGAGAGGGATCCTTGGGTTGTCTCTTTGGCTAGAAACAAAGGTTTTGAGGTTGTGAGCACCTCTTGGTCTTTGTAAGAACTTGGTGTTAATATTCATTAGGCTTAGGGTCCTCTCATGTTGTTAGGGTTCTTAGTTTCTTGAATATTGTATGTCAAGTTAACTATCTTTACTTTCTTGTTGTTGTTGTTCTTGTGAAGTTGCTGAAAAATAGAAAACTATACAAAAACAGTTTGGTGTCTCGGATTGTTGTTGTTGTTCATCTTGTTATCTTAAAGTCTAGTGAAGCCGGGTGTGGCTCTTTCGATTCACTAGCATTTGTATCCATTGTTGTGTTCTTGTTGTTGTGCTGAAAATCTGGAAAATATAACAAAAACAGCTTGTGTTCTTGCTGAAAAACTGAAAAACAGAAAGCTGAAACAGTTTTGTAGCTCTCGGTTTCTTGCTGAAAACCGAAGCTGAAAGTTGTGATTTTTGGTGTTAACCCGAGATTCTTGTGTTGTGATTTTGATATTGTATCAAAAATCTATTCCATACTAAATGCCTTGTAAAGGGGAATGTGTGCACTTTGGTGATTGATAGTGGTAGTTGTACGAATGTCGTAAGTGTCTCTACGGTAAACTTTCTGAAATTACCAACTACGCCTCATGCTAGCCCTTACAAGTTGCAATGGTTGAACGAATGCGGTGCATTAAAGGTCATGAGGCAATGTGTGGTACGGTTTAAGGTAGGGAACTACCAAGACGAGGTGCTTTGTGATGTGATACCAATGCAAGCGTGTCATTTATTGTTAGGTAGACCTTGGCAATATGATAGGTCTACCAAACATGATGGAAGGACCAACCGATACTCACTTGAGAAGGATGGTCGGAAGGTCACTCTTTATCCTCTTTTGCCATCACAAGTGAATGAACTACATCAAAAGATGAGGGAGTTGAAGGAGAAGGGAAACCAACCTGAAAATGATGAAAAGGAGGGAGAAACCGTGGGTGGGGCAGTAGGGACTCCCGGGACTGCCTCAACATCAAATGGGCAAGAAAGCATGGTGATGTTGGCTAGAAAGAAGGAACTTTTCTTAGATCATGATGTGGACATGCCTATGCTTCTTTTGGCTCATTGTTTTAATACTAACCCCACTAATTCTTGTATTTCTCCTTTGATTTCTCGTGTGTTGCAGGATTATGAAGATGTATTTCCTAAAGAACTTCCACAAGGATTGCCCCCACTTCGGGGAATTGAGCATCAAATTGACTTTGTGCCGGGCTCACAATTGCCAAATAAGCCGGCTTACAGGAGCAACCCTACGGACACCAAAGAATTGCAACATCAAGTTGAGGAACTCCTCAACAAAGGTTACATCAAGGAGAGCATGAGTCCGTGCGCGGTTCCGGTGCTACTAGTGCCTAAGAAAGATGGAACTTGGCGTATGTGTGTGGACTGCCGAGCCATCAATAAGATTACAGTAAAATATCGTCACCCTATCCCTAGGTTAGATGATATTCTGGATGAATTGAATGGTTCGTGTTTATTTTCCAAGATTGATTTAAGGAGTGGCTATCACCAAATAAGAATGCAACCCGGTGATGAATGGAAAACCGCCTTCAAGACTAAATTTGGTCTCTATGAATGGATGGTTATGCCATTCGGCCTAACAAATGCTCCAAGTACTTTCATGAGGCTAATGAATCATGTGATGAAGCCATTTATCGGAAAGTTCGTTGTTGTTTACTTCGATGATGTCTTGGTTTATAGTAAGTCAATTGATGAGCATGTGATACATTTACAATGTGTTTTTGATGTCCTTAGGAAGGAAAAGTTGTATGCAAATCTGGAGAAGTGCTCTTTTGGTGTTAATGAAGTTGTTTTCTTAGGTTTTGTTGTTAGTTCAAGAGGGGTCGAAGTGGATGAATCCAAGATAGATGCTATCAAAAATTGGCCAACCCCGCAAACCATTAGCGAAGTGAGAAGTTTTCACGGGTTAGCTAGTTTTTATAGAAGGTTTGTCAAAGGATTCAGCACCATAGCCGCCCCTTTAACCGCGGTTATTCGAAAGGACCAGCCCTTCAAGTGGGGTGGAGAGCAAGCTAAGGCTTTTGAAACCTTGAAAGCTATGCTCGTATCCGCGCCTTTATTACAATTGCCCAACTTTGATAAGACCTTCGAAGTTGAGTGCGATGCTAGTAAAGTGGGCATAGGGGCTGTTTTGATGCAAGAAGGTAAGCCCGTTGCTTATTTCAGTGAAAAGCTCAAAGGGGCAACTCTTAATTACTCAACTTATGATTTGGAGTTGTACGCCCTTGTTAGAGCTTTGGGAAATTGGCAACATTATTTGTGGCCTAAGGAGTTTGTGATACGCACGGATCATGAGTCGTTGAAACACCTTAAGAGCCAAGACAAGCTGAATAGGCGTCATGCTAAATGGATTGAGTTCATCGAGACTTTCCCTTATGTAATTCATTACAAAAGGGGAAAGGAAAATGTTGTTGCCGATGCCTTGTCTAGGAAGCATGTGCTTGTTGCTACCTTGTCTTCGAAACTGATGGGTTTTGAGAGCTTGCGGATGTTGTCTCCCGAGGATCCTACCTTTGCTCCTATTTTTAGGGAATGCGAAGAGTGGGGAAGGGACCGTTGGCTTAAGGAGAATGACCATTCCTCCTACTCGCGGTTTGATGGGTATTTGTTTAAAGGGAGGAGGTTGTGTGTTCCTTCCAGTTCTTGGAGGGAATTATTTGTGAGGGAGGCCCATGACGGAGGCCTCATGGGTCACTTTGGGGTAGACAAGACCCTCGGAATCTTAGAGGAGAACTTCTATTGGCCCAAAATGCGCAAAGACGTCACAAAAATTTATAGTCAATGCGTGGCCTGCCGGAGTGCGAAATCTCGTCTCCTACCTCAAAGGTTATACACCCCACTCCCTACTCCCCTTAGGCCTTGGTTGGACATTGATACAAGATCAAAACCACAACAACAAGATCTCGGATTTCAGTTTACAACACAACAACATCAAGTTTCTGTTTTCTGTTTCAGCAAGAAACCGAGAGCAACAAAACTGTTTTTAGTTTCTGTTTTCTGATTTTCAGCATGAACAACAAACTGTTTTTGTAGTGATTTTCAGTTTTTCAGCAACAACAACAAGAACAACAAGATGGATACAAATGCTAGTGAATCGAAAGAGCCACACCCGGCTTCACTAGACTTTAAGATAACAAGATGAACAACAACAACAATCCGAGAGCAACAAACTGTTTTTGTGTAGTTTTCTGTTTTTTCAGCAAGATGAACAATAACAACAAGAAAGTAAAGATAGTTAACTTGACATAAATCACTCAATAATCTAAGAACCCTAACCTCAAGATAGGACCCCTAAATCTACTGATGAGAAACACCAAGCTCTTACGAGGACCAAGAGGTACTTTACAACCTCAGAACCCACGTTTCTAGCCAAGGATTCAACACAAGTGATTCCACACTTTGTGATGCAAGATCCAACAACAACAACAAGAGTTTCGGATTCCAACTCAACAACACAACAATCAACAAGTTTTAAGTCTTGGGATTTAGATTACAACACAAGAGATAGTCTTCGGTTTTTAGGCACAATCCGAGAACAACAAGAACACAATAATGCTAAGGGATCGAAACAAGCCCCACACGGCTCCCCTAGACTTCAAGATAAGAAAGATAAACAACACAACAACAACAACAAGATAATGAAGATAAACAACTTGACATACAATATTCAAGAAACTAAGAACCCTAACAAGATGAGAGGACCCTAAGCCTAATGAATATTAACACCAAGCTCTTACAAAGACCAAAAGGCACTCAAACTACCTTAAAACCTTTGTTTCTAGCCAAAGAGACAACACAAGGATTCCTCTCCTTGTGAGATCTAGATCCGGTTTCTTGGAGAAGAAAATGGAAGATATTTTGGTGTTTTTAGGTTACAATTTCAGCATTCAAAATAAACTAATGGATATCTCACTATCACCTTCTATTTATACTACAACAAAAATGAGCAAAAGACCAAGACACCCTTCCTTTGTTGTGGCCTCCTTGAAGACTTAAGTTATTACACTTTAGGCCCCCTCTTCACACATAAGGACGTTGAGACCCTTGGTTGGTTCGGCCAACAACTCACACACGGCCATTTGCATGAACAAGGCTTGGAGTGTTTGTAACTCCCGCGCTTGGCTTCGTGTGAAAGGCCGTGTACTCGTAGGGGTAGTCATAACCGTATCATCCTCTCCATCTTGAGAGGAATTTGACCTCAAATTCGGCACTTGATCATCTTCAACCGCATCCACGAGGGTGAGATCTCCGACGTTGAAGGTGTTGTGCACTTGATATTCCGGTGGTAGGTCAATCTTGTAGGCGTTGTCATTGATCCTCTCGAGAACTTGGAAGGGACCATCGCCTCTTGGCAGCAACTTGGACTTCCTTTGAGCTGGAAACCTATCCTTTCGAAGGTGTACCCACACCCAATCTCCGGGTTCAAGCACTAGCTTCCTTCTCCCTTTGTTTGCCCGTTTTGCAACCTCTTGATTCCTCTTTTCAAGCTTGACTCGCACTGCCTCATGCATCTTTTTCATGGCCTCGGCTCTTTTAGTTCCATCTAAGCTGGTCATAAGATCACTAGACAAAGGAGTGAGATCTAAAGGGGTAAGGGGATTTAGGCCGTAAACACATTCAAAGGGAGTCATTCCCGTACTCGAATGTATTACCCGATTGTAGGCAAATTCCACCAAGGGTAGGTGCTCTTCCCATGAAGCCAATTTACCCTTAACCATAGAGCGTAACATAGACCCTAAGGTCCTATTTACTACCTCCGTTTGGCCATCGGTTTGTGGGTGGCAAGACGTGGAGAAAAGTAACTTCGTGCCAAGCCTACCCCACATGGACTTCCAAAAGAGGCTTAGGAACTTGGAGTCCCTATCACTCACAATGGTCCTCGGTACTCCGTGAAGCTTTACAACATGCTCAACAAATAATGAAGCTACACTAGGAGCGTCCTCGGTTTTAGCACATGGAATAAAATGGGTCATCTTGGAGAATCTATCAACAACGACAAAAATACTATCTCGACCCTTTCTAGTCCGCGGCAGTCCCAAGACGAAATCCATCGATATGTCCAGCCACGGTCTAAGGGGAGTAGGGAGTGGGGTGTATAACCCTTGTGGTTGGAGGCGAGATTTTGCACTCCGGCAGGCCGCGCATTGACTACAAATCTTAACGACATCCTTGCGCATTTTGGGCCAATAGAAATTTTCCTCTAGGATGCCGAGGGTCTTGTCTACCCCAAAGTGACCCATGAGGCCCCCGTCATGGGCCTCTCTCACGAATAATTCCCTCCAAGAACTGGTCGGGACACACAACCTCCTCCCCTTGAACAAATAGCCATCAAACCGAGAGTAGGAGGAGTGGGTACTTTCCTTGAGCCAACGGTCCCTCCCCCACTCTTCGTATTCCCTAAAAATAGGAGCAAAGATAGGATCCTCGGGATATAACATCCGCAAGCTCTCAAAACCCATTAATTTCGAAGACAAGGTAGCAACAAGCACATGCTTCCGGGACAATGCATCGGCAACAACATTTTCTTTTCCCTTTTTGTAATGAATTACATAAGGGAAAGTTTCGATGAACTCAATCCACTTAGCATGACGCCTATTCAACTTGTCTTGGCTTTTAAGGTGTTTCAACGATTCATGATCCGTTCGTATCACAAACTCCTTAGGCCACAAATAGTGTTGCCAATTTCCCAAAGCTCTAACAAGGGCGTACAACTCCAAGTCGTAAGTCGAATAATTAAGAGTTGCTCCTTTGAGCTTTTCACTGAAATAGGCAACGGGCTTACCTTCTTGCATCAAAACAGCCCCGATGCCGACCTTACTAGCATCACACTCTACCTCAAACATTTTATCAAAATCGGGTAATTGCAATAAAGGCGCCGAGACGAGCATAGCTTTCAAGGCCTCGAAAGCCCTAGCTTGCTCTTCACCCCATTTGAAGGGTCCGTCCTTTCTAATTACCTCGGTTAAGGGGGCTGCTATGGAACTAAATCCCTTGACAAACCTCCTATAAAAGCTTGCCAACCCGTGGAAACTCCGGATTTCTCCAATAGTTTTAGGGGTCGGCCAACTTCGTATAGAGTCTATCTTGGAGTCGTCCACTTCCACGCCCTTTGAGCTAACAACAAAACCTAAGAACACAACTTTATCAACACCAAAAGAGCACTTTTCCATGTTGGCATACAACTTCTCCTTTCGGAGCACATCAAACACACATCTTAAATGCATTGTATGGTCATCAATAGATTTACTATATACCAACACATCATCAAAGTAAACTACCACAAACTTTCCAATAAATGGCTTCATCACATGATTCATTAGCCGCATGAAGGTACTAGGAGCATTTGTTAGGCCGAATGGCATAACCATCCATTCATAGAGACCAAATTTAGTCTTGAAGGCGGTTTTCCATTCATCACCGGGTTGCATTCTTATTTGGTGATAGCCACTCCTTAGATCAATCTTGGAAAACAAACACGAACCATTCAATTCATCCAACATATCATCTAACCTAGGGATAGGGTGACGATATTTTACCGTAATTTTGTTGATGGCTCGGCAGTCCACACACATACGCCATGTTCCATCCTTCTTAGGTACTAGTAGCACCGGAACCGCGCACGGACTCATGCTCTCCTTGATGTAACCTTTGTTGAGGAGTTCCTCAACTTGGTGCTGCAATTCTTTGGTATCCGTAGGATTGCTCCGGTAAGCCGGCTTATTTGGCAACTGAGAGCCCGGCACAAAGTCAATTTGATGCTCGATTCCCCGAAGTGGGGGCAATCCTTGCGGAAGTTCTTTAGGGAACACATCCTCATAGTCCTGCAACACATGAGAAATCAAAGGAGAAATACAAGGATTAGCGGGGTTAGTGTTAAAGCAATGGGCCAAGAGTAGTATAGGCTTGTTCTCATCATAGTCCATGAAAAGTTCCTTCCTCCTAGCCAACATCACTACGTTTTCCCTTTCCCTCGGCGTTGAGATAGCCTCGGATGTGCCTACCTCCTCACCTACGGCTTCCCTTCCCTTTTCTCCCTTCTCGGGTTCTCCCCCTTTCCCTTTCAATTCTCTCATCTTTTGGTACCACGCATTCACTTGGGAGGGTGAAAGAGGGTGAAGTGTGACCCTTCGGCCTTCCCTCTCAAGTGTGTACCGGTTGGTCCGTCCGTCGTGTTTAGTAGACCTATCATATTGCCAAGGTCTACCCAACAACAAATGACATGCTTGCATCGGAATCACGTCACAAAGTACCTCGTCGTGGTAGTTGCCCACCTTAAATCGGATCACACATTGCCGTGTGACCTTCAACTCACCACAATCATTCAACCATTGTAGTTTGTATGGACTAGTGTGAGGTGTAGTCGGTAGTTTCAGAAAATTCACCATAGCATGGCTTGCAACATTGGTACAACTACCACTATCAATTACCAAGGTGCACACACTCTCCTTTACAAGGCACTTAGTATGGAATAGATTTTCCCTTTGGCTCGGGTCATCTACCGCCTTACTAATCATAACGCGCCTAACTACAAAGTTCGGAACCACACATTCCCCTTCTTGAGGATAGACATCTTCACCATCATCTACCCCTTCCTCATTCGGTTCATGTCCGGCTTCCTCTCCATCTTGAGGCTCGGCCTCAATCTCCCCCCTTTCGGTCACCACCTCCTCACCAAGGTAGTATACTTTCCCTTCCCGTAAGATCACATTACGCCGGTTCGGACATTCATTCGCCTTATGCCCCCAACCTTGGCATTTGAAACATTGGAACCCCTTCGGGTTGGGGTATTTGTGAGCTTCCGGTTTAGGAGGAAACTTAGGAACCGTCTTGGGTTCGGGCAGCTTCATAGGACCGGGTTGGTCCTTGTTTTTGGTCCAACCCGAGGGGTTTTGGACCCTTGGCTTGAAAGTTGACCTCTCCTTAAGTTCCCGTTCAATCTCTAGGGCCGCTTGGAATATGCCGTCAATAGTTTCAAACCGATGAAGGGTCAAGTGCGTGGAAATCTCTTTGTTCAATCCACACTTGAACCGAATGATGTCGTGGCTGATTTGTTCCCCCCGGTGATCAAGTTTCAACATGAGTTGTTGGAACTCGTCAAAGTAAGCCATCACACTTTTGCTTCCTTGCCGTAGGCCATATAATCTAGCAAGCAATTCATGTCGGTATCTCTCGGGAAGGTACCGTTGCCTCATCAAATACCTTAGCCGAAACCAAGGTGGTGGCTGCCCTTCAATCAATTCATTACCAAACCGTTTCACATACTCCCACCACGTGTTAGCATAGCCCTCAAGGTGAGCTATAGCATAGCAACTCTTCTTCTCTTCCGAGATGTCATTAACTTGGAAAACCTTGTCACAAGCCGATTCCCAAGTTAAGTAAGCCTCGGGGTCACTTTCACCCTTAAAGATAGGTAGGCTCAACTTGATGGTGTTGATGCCCACGTCTCTCTCTTGGTGTCGGTTTCCCCTATCTCCATACCCACGGTATCGTCTCGGTTCCCCCCGGCCCCCTCTCAACTCCTCCTCCCTCATATAAGCATCATCATAAGTTCCCTCGCCATCATACTCCTCTCTACCGTACCCATCAAAGTGGGCTGGTCGGCCTTGGCCATTTTGGTTCGGAGGAATTGGAATTTGTGGTCTTTGGTTTAGTGGAGCTTGGAAAGGAGGGTTCGGATTTAGTGGTGGAGCTTGGCGTCCAAATCCTTCGTGTGGAATTGGAGGAGTTTGGAAATGTGGTGGTCTAGTGGAGTCTCGGGTTGTAGGAAAAGTGGTAGATTGGTTGGTGGCATTTTGTGGAGCTTGAGGTGCGTTTAACATTTGGTGGACCATTTCGGGAGTGATGGTTGCGGAGGATGTCCGGTCATGGCCATTGGTAGAGACATGTAGAGGAGTCGATGGCCGAGAGTTCCTTTGACTCTCCACTTGATCTAGCCTCCCACTAATAGTCGAAACTTCCCCCCTTATGGCTGCCAAATCCCCTCTCACGGCTCCAAACTCTGAGTTCATTCTTTCAAGTGTCCGAGTAACGGCCTCAAGAGTGGCCCTCATTGAATCAAGTGCACTAGTATCCGGATTATGAGAAGTTGTTCCTTCCATCGTCAAGGTATTAGCCGCTTAGTCACCACAAGTTCGGGTCTCACAAGTGTTGTATAATTGGCTAGTAACCGTGAGATTTACAAGGTTTGAGTAAGCTCTTAGCCGGAATGGATTCTTGTTTTGAAGACTCAAAGAATTCTTGCCGGACGAGAACCAAAATCAGCAACTCATTCAAACGAATAAAAAGCACACAAATAATCGATGACACGAATAGACGGCTCAAGGAACTAGTTTACAACCTAGTGGAAATTACTAGTTTGTTAATTAGTTCTAAGTCCAAATAAGGGAAACCACGAATCAACAAGTAGCAACCAAAGAATATATATCCTAAGTTGAGCTTATAGTGACATGGTAACATGCATCGGCCCACACATTTCTCTTCGGGTTTGTATATATATATATATGTATATCTCCTTTTTTTTTTGTCTTGGTTTAATATTCACACAACTTGCAAGAAATTGAGAAGTGTTTTTGGTGGGAAAACTTAAAAATTTGAAGTCTTGACTTTTGGTTCAATCTCAAGAAAGTGGGTTTGGTTGACAATTTCCACAAAACAAGGTTCCTTGATTTAAGGGAAGTGATTGACAAGTCCACAAATTGATAGGTGCAAGTCTTTCACAATCAACTTTACAAGTTTACCACTTGAGCACACAACAAGATTAGCACTCAACAAGAGAACAAGATGCACAAGTCCAAGAGATGAACACTCACAAACTTCAACACTTCTTTAACATATAAACACAACCACCGATTTTTCTTTTGTTCTTCAACAACATGCAACCTTTTAAGCTCAACCTTGGACCTAGACACCTTAGTGTTGGTGAGAAAGAAACCAACACTAGAAACTCACTACACAAGCAAAATGACGACTAGATCTAAGTATGCAACACCTTTCTCGGTTTTCAACTTGAGCGGACAGAATTTTCAGATTTCCGAATTCTTTTTCTTGGTGTAGTTTGGTTTACACCGAGAACTACTAGCCCAAGATGGGTTATGTGAGAACACAACCGGTCTTGCTCTGATACCAAATGATGCAAGATCCAACAACAACAACAAGAGTTTCGGATTCCAACTCAACAACACAACAATCAACAAGTTTTAAGTCTTGGGATTTAGATTACAACACAAGAGATAGTCTTCGGTTTTTAGGCACAATCCGAGAACAACAAGAACACAATAATGCTAAGGGATCGAAACAAGCCCCACACGGCTCCCCTAGACTTCAAGATAAGAAAGATAAACAACACAACAACAACAACAAGATAATGAAGATAAACAACTTGACATACAATATTCAAGAAACTAAGAACCCTAACAAGATGAGAGGACCCTAAGCCTAATGAATATTAACACCAAGCTCTTACAAAGACCAAAAGGCACTCAAACTACCTTAAAACCTTTGTTTCTAGCCAAAGAGACAACACAAGGATTCCTCTCCTTGTGAGATCTAGATCCGGTTTCTTGGAGAAGAAAATGGAAGATATTTTGGTGTTTTTAGGTTACAATTTCAGCATTCAAAATAAACTAATGGATATCTCACTATCACCTTCTATTTATACTACAACAAAAATGAGCAAAAGACCAAGACACCCTTCCTTTGTTGTGGCCTCCTTGAAGACTTAAGTTATTACACTTTAGGCCCCCTCTTCACACATAAGGACGTTGAGACCCTTGGTTGGTTCGGCCAACAACTCACACACGGCCATTTGCATGAACAAGGCTTGGAGTGTTTGTAACTCCCGCGCTTGGCTTCGTGTGAAAGGCCGTGTACTCGTAGGGGTAGTCATAACCGTATCACTTTGTTGACAAGTTTCGGTTCTCCTCTTGAGAAAGAGAGAGAGTTACAAGTTACAATTTTCTGAATTCTGAAAAATCTGAGGGCCAACCCTCTAATATGTCCTATTTATACCACAAACAAAAGGGCTAAAAGGCCCATCCGCCCCTTGCCTATTGGGCCAGCCTTGGAGGCTTATTTATGGTCCATTAAGACCCCTTTTGATACGGGACAAATGGCCACCTTATCTTTGGACGACATTTTTGGAGGCCAACACATAGAGGCTCAAGACTTGGTCACCGCGATAATACAAGAACCTGCATGTAGAACCCGTTTTGAAGGTAACTTAAAGCGATCTCGCATATGGAAGATTGCTTGGAGCATTTGAGAGTGAGGGTTCACGGTTTTGGGCCTTAACTAAGGGCGTTTTGGACATTACCATGGTGTATTTACACCCCATGGCCGCACCTAGATGGTACATGATACGGTTGGGGCAGCCTCCACAAGTACGCGACCCTTCACACGAAGCCGAGCTCGGGAACTACAAAAACTCCAAGCTTTGTTCGTGCAAAATAGCCGTGTGTGAGTTGGAGATTGAACCAGCCAAGGACCTGAACGTTTTATGTGTGAAAAGGGGTGTTAATGGGCCATAAACTAGTCTCCAAGGTTGGCCCAAAAGGCAAGGGGCGGATGGGCCTTTTATGTGTAAAGAAGGGGTCTTAATGGGCCCTAAGCTAGCCTCCAAGGCTGGCCCAATAGGCAAGGGTTGGATGGGCCTTTTAGCCCTTTGTTTGTAGTATAAATAGGCCATGTAGTGCAGATTTTTAGGGATTACTTTTTGGATATTTGATATTTTCACTCTCAAAAGAGTTGTAACACTTAGAAACTCTCTCTCTTTCTCAAGAGGAGAACCGAAACTGTCCATCAAGGTGTGGAATCACTTGTGTTGGATCCTTGGCTAGAAACGTGGGTTTTGAGGTTGCAAGGTACCTCTTGGTCCTCGTAAGAACTTGGTGTTCTCCATCAGTAGATTTAGGGGTCCTATCAATGAGGTTAGGGTTCTTAGATTATTGAGTGGTTTATGTCAAGTTATCTATCTTTATTTTATCTTGTTGTATTGTTCATCTTGCTGAAAATCTGAAAACCAACACAAAAACAGTTTGTTGTTGTTGTATTCTTGCTGAAATCCGAAAACAGAAACTTGTCCTTCTTGTTGTTCATCTTGTTGTCTTGAAAGTCTAGTGAAGCCGGGTGTGGCTCTTTCGATTCACTAGCATTGTATCCATCTTATTGTTGTTCTTGTTGTGTGCTGAAAAACTGAAAAACAACATAAAAACAGTTTGTGTTCTTGCTGAAAGCTGAAAACAGAAACTAAAAACAGCTTGTTTGCCTCTCGGATTGTGCTGAAACAGAAAACTGAAACTTGCGGATTGTTGTGTTGTAAACTGAAATCCGAGATCTTGTTGTTGTGGTTTTGATCCTGTATCATTTGGTATCAAAGCAAGACCGGTTGTGTTCCAACATAACCCATCTTGGGCTAGTAGTTCTCGGCTTGAACAAAACTACACCAAGAACATTTTCTGAAAAATCTGTCCATTAAAGTTGAATCCGAGAATGGAGTTATATGTTTAGATCTAGTTGTTATTTTGCTTGTTTAGTGAGTTTCTAGTGTTGGTTTCTTTCTCACCAACACTAAGGAGTCTAGATCCGAAAGTTGAGCTTGAAAAATTGAAGATTGTGTAGTGACTTAAGGGTGGCCGAAAGTTGTATGTTGTTGAAGACCAAAGAAAAATCGGTGGTTGTGTTTATGTGTTAAAGAGGTGTTGAAGTTTGTGAAGTGTTCATCTCTTGAACTTGTGCATGTTGTTCCTCTTGTTGAGTGTTAATCTTATTGAGTGCTCAAGAGGTAAACTTGTAAAGTTGATTGTGAAAGACTTGCACCTATCAATTTGTGGACTTGTCAATCACTTCCCTTAAATCAAGGAACCTTGTTTTGTGGAAATTGTCAACCAAACCCACTTTCTTGAGATTGAACCAAAAGTCAAGACTTCAAAATTTTAAGTTTTCCCACCAAAACACTTTTCAATTTCTTACAAGTTGTGTGAATATTAATTCAAGACAAAAAAAAAATATATATATATATATATACCTAAACCCGAAGAGAAAAAAACGTGTGGGCCATTGCTTGATGCCGCGTCACTAAAGCTCAACTTAGGATAAATTCTTTGTTACTAATTGTTGATTCTTGGTTTCCTTTGCTTGGTCCTAGAACTAATTAACAAACTAGTACTTTCCTACTAGGTTGTCAACTAGTTCCTTGAGCCGTTGTTCGTGTCAACGATTAATTGTGTGCTTTTATTCGTTTGAACGACTTGCTGAATTTTTGATTCTAGTCCGGCAGAATTTTCTTTGAGTCTTTCAAACAAGAATCCATTCCGGATGAGAGCTAGCTTGAGCCTTAAGACTTCTCGGTTACTAAGCCAATTATTCAACACTTGTGGAACACGAACTAGTGGTGACTAAGACGGCTAATACCTTGACGATGGAAGGAGCTTTACTACTAATATTGTTTGTTCATTTTTGTAGGTTTAAAGGGTAATATAAGAGGAAAATGACTTCGGTAGCCGGGGATTATTGTGACTACAATACGGGAAGCCATGATTGTAGTGAGGGTTTTTATGGCTACGAAGTTGAGGGGGATTGCGAAGGCTATGAAAATAGCCGTGATCAAAATCTAGACAGATTTGAAAATTACTGTTTTGCGGGAGAAAATGAGGTGAATGAAGTGCCTAGTGCTTATGGTGACTTTGGAGATGATGTAGTACCTCGTGAGGGATCTTATGACGAAGTTGGGGCATGTGAGGAGTCTTGCACTCCCCACCCCGAACCTAGACTTGGTGTTAGGTATAACCCTTTCATTCGCAACTCTTATGAGAGCTATGATGAGAGTACACGTGAGGAGTGTGAAGATTCATATTCTCCACCTTGTAGTACTTCTTATCAAGGTCGATATGGTGTGAATGGTTATACTAGCTATAGTGTAGGTCGTCCAATGGGAAGAAGAGGATCTACATCTCCAAAATCGAGGGGTACTCATGTGCCTTACAATGTTGGTCCGAGAAGGAGTGTACACTCCGGAAAGGTGACCATTTGTGGGATACCGGGCTGCCTCATTGTGTTAGACGATAAGTACTATAGAAACTACGTTGTTCCGTCCATGGTTGATTACTTGGGGTTATTTTGTGAGCCTTTACTTGTTCCATACTTCTTGGACAGGTTTAAGGTTACCGAGAGGGTAAAGGTTGTCTTCTCCCAATTTAATTACCATGAGGAGGTGTGGTGTGATGTTTTTCCCATAACCTATGGTCATGTGAGCTTAGGAGCCAATTGGTTTGCACAGCATAAAGTTCCAAATATGCAAAATTGGCCTAATATGATAAGAGACCGATGGGGAAATTGCCTCGAGATGAGCATTCTGCCCGGGCCGCAAAAAGAAGTTCCTACCTACTCCTATCCGAATTATTATGAGAGACAAAAGATTGAGAGGAGTAAGGAAGTGAGAGGTGGTAATCCGAGAGTGGCAAAAGGAGAGGTTGTGTTGAGCGAAGTGAGGGGATTACCACCAAACCGTGCTAACTTTGGTTGTCCTTCTATTTCTAAGGACATTTGTGTAGGTACCAACATGACAAGCGAAGGCTACCAATGTCAAAAGGAAGTTGCTGCCCCGGCTTATGGAGGATTTTTACCTCACGGCAAGAAAGAGTCTACTCAAGATCTTCAAGGCAAAATAGGTAACTCTTACACTTTAATGCATGTGAATGATAATTGTATGGCTAGTAATCCATTGAGTGTGAGTAGTAGCTTACTTATTTATGAGTTTAATGATTCCTTGCCTCTTGTTAATGATGTACATACTGTGAGTGTGGATACACTAGTGGATCCTATTGAGGATGAAATTCACTCCTCTTGTGAGATCAATTTATATCCACCTAGTGTTGAAGTTTATATGTTGAATGGAAGTACATCGTCTTGTGTAAAGGGTGTTGATCAACTTGTTTGTGAAAACTGTCCACCACTTGAGTATGTGTGTGATGTGTTTAATAGGACTCAAGTTAGTGGAGTATTGGAAAATGTTGATCAACAAAGTGAGAATGAACCCGAGAACTCTTCTTGGGGTAATATTGTGTTTGAAGAGTCCTTAAAACTTGATATTGATCGTTTAGCGAGTGAGGAACTTGTTGGTTCCAAATCTGTCCGTGAGGTAGATCACACGCTTTTTAGGTACAATGTCTTGTTTGAAGATGATTTAAACACTTCTAATGAACCTAGTGGTGAAAATAATGGTATAGCTTGCCTTGGAAGCTATAGCCTATATGCTAACCCACTATGGTGTGACAATATTCCTCCTAAAGAGGGAAATCTCTTCTTGGAAGATGAGAGTCCTCTTAAGGGTAAGGAATGTGTAGTTGCGAAAGCTACTTCTTCTTCTACTTTGTGTGATTTCATTGTTGAGAGTACTCATGGTGATTATTGGGAAACTAGTAGTGAGTACACACATGAGAGCACCTTAGGAGAAGTCGATTTGAGTGATACTTTTCTCTACTCTCTATTTGCTTTGGAACATATGTATGCTATTGTAGAGAGTATGTTATTTAGTTTGGGTATAGACCACGGGAAGGGGAAATGTTGCCGAGACCCGTGTCTATGGCCACTTTTCCCATTTGAACCCGGTGCCAAATTTAGAAATGGTGATGTTGGTGCCCCAAACTTGTTGCTTGGTCTACATGACAAGCAAAGTGTCACTATTGATGTATCCTATAACCAAATCCTTTGTACATCTTGTATTGAGTTTTTAATATTCCTTGCAAAGGATCCTTGGTTATATTGCAAATATGTGCAACCTTGGAATGTTGAGATGATTTGTTATGCTAACCCTAACCCTCATGCCATGAGGAATTTGTATTTGTTTGTCCTCTCTTCGGTTTTGCAAGGTTTGGATTCGAGGTCGAATCCTTTTCAAGAAGGGGAGGATGATACGGGACAAATGGCCACCTTATCTTTGGACGACATTTTTGGAGGCCAACACATAGAGGCTCAAGACTTGGTCACCGCGATAATACAAGAACCTGCATGTAGAACCCGTTTTGAAGGTAACTTAAAGCGATCTCGCATATGGAAGATTGCTTGGAGCATTTGAGAGTGAGGGTTCACGGTTTTGGGCCTTAACTAAGGGCGTTTTGGACATTACCATGGTGTATTTACACCCCATGGCCGCACCTAGATGGTACATGATACGGTTGGGGCAGCCTCCACAAGTACGCGACCCTTCACACGAAGCCGAGCTCGGGAACTACAAAAACTCCAAGCTTTGTTCGTGCAAAATAGCCGTGTGTGAGTTGGAGATTGAACCAGCCAAGGACCTGAACGTTTTATGTGTGAAAAGGGGTGTTAATGGGCCATAAACTAGTCTCCAAGGTTGGCCCAAAAGGCAAGGGGCGGATGGGCCTTTTATGTGTAAAGAAGGGGTCTTAATGGGCCCTAAGCTAGCCTCCAAGGCTGGCCCAATAGGCAAGGGTTGGATGGGCCTTTTAGCCCTTTGTTTGTAGTATAAATAGGCCATGTAGTGCAGATTTTTAGGGATTACTTTTTGGATATTTGATATTTTCACTCTCAAAAGAGTTGTAACACTTAGAAACTCTCTCTCTTTCTCAAGAGGAGAACCGAAACTGTCCATCAAGGTGTGGAATCACTTGTGTTGGATCCTTGGCTAGAAACGTGGGTTTTGAGGTTGCAAGGTACCTCTTGGTCCTCGTAAGAACTTGGTGTTCTCCATCAGTAGATTTAGGGGTCCTATCAATGAGGTTAGGGTTCTTAGATTATTGAGTGGTTTATGTCAAGTTATCTATCTTTATTTTATCTTGTTGTATTGTTCATCTTGCTGAAAATCTGAAAACCAACACAAAAACAGTTTGTTGTTGTTGTATTCTTGCTGAAATCCGAAAACAGAAACTTGTCCTTCTTGTTGTTCATCTTGTTGTCTTGAAAGTCTAGTGAAGCCGGGTGTGGCTCTTTCGATTCACTAGCATTGTATCCATCTTATTGTTGTTCTTGTTGTGTGCTGAAAAACTGAAAAACAACATAAAAACAGTTTGTGTTCTTGCTGAAAGCTGAAAACAGAAACTAAAAACAGCTTGTTTGCCTCTCGGATTGTGCTGAAACAGAAAACTGAAACTTGCGGATTGTTGTGTTGTAAACTGAAATCCGAGATCTTGTTGTTGTGGTTTTGATCCTGTATCACCTTTCTTCACATATAAAAGGCCCATCCGCCCCTTGCCTTTTGGGCCAGCCTTGGAGACTAGTTTAAGGCCCAAAACCGTGAGTCCTCACTCTTAAATGCTCCAAGCAACTTTCCATACGCGAGATGGCTTTGAGTTACTCTCAAAACGGGTCCTCCATGCATGTTCTTGTATCATCGAGGTGACCAATTCTTGAGCCTCTATGTGTTGGCCTCCAAAGAGGTCATCCAAAGATGAGATGGCCATTTGTCCCGTATCATCCTCCCCTTCTTGAAAAGGATTCGACCTCGAATCCAAACCTTGCAAAACCGAAGAGAGGACAAACAAACACAAGCTCCTCATGGCATGAGGGTTAGGGTTAGCATAACAAATCATCTCAACATGCCAAGGTTGCACATATTTGCAATATAACCACGAATCCTTTGCAAGGAATATTAAAAGTTCAACAAAAGGTGTACAAAGGATTTGGTTATTAGACACATTAAGAGTGACACTTTGCTTGTCATGTAGACCAAGCAACCATTTTGGTGCACCAACATCACCGGGCTCAAATGGGAAAAGTAGCCATAGACACGGGTCTCGACAACACTTCCCCTTCCCGTGGTCTACATCCAAACTAAATGACATACTCTCTTCAATAACATACACATGATTCAAAGCAAATAGAGAGTAGAGACAAGTATCACTCAAATCGACTTCTACTAAGGCGCTCTCATGTGTGTACTCACTACTAGTTTCCCAATAATCACCATGAGTACTCTTAACAATGAAATCGCACAAGGTAGAAGAAGAAGTAGCTTTTGCAACCACACATTCCTTACCCTTAAGAGGGCTCTCATCTTCCAAGAAGAGATTTCCATCTTTAGGAGAAATGTTGTCACACCATAGTGGGTTAGCATATCAGCTATAGCTTCCAAGGCAAGCTATACCATCGTATTCACCACTAGGTCCACTAGGAATGTTTAAATCATCTTCAAACAAGACATTATACCTAAAAAGAGTGGAATCTACCTCACGGACAGGTTTGGAACAAACAAGTTCCTCACTCTCTAAATGATCAATATCAAGTTTCATGGATGTTTCAAACACAATTTTACCCCAAGAAGAGCTCTCGGGTTCATGCTCACCTTGATCAACATTTTCAACATCATTACACACTTGAGGTTCGTTAATTACATTATACACATCCTCAAGTGGTAGATAACTTTCACACATAAGTTGATCAACACAAATTTCAGAAGACAATGTACTTTCATTCAACATGATGGTTTCAACACTAGCTGGACATAAACCAATCTTACAAGAAGAGTGAGTTTCGTCCTCAATAGGATCCCCTAGTGTATCCACACTCACAATATGTACATCATCGACAGAAGGCAAGGAATCATTAGACTCATAAATAAGTAAGCTACTACTCACACTCAATGGATTACTAACCATACAATTATCATTCACATGCATTAAAGTGTAAGAGTTACCTATTTTGCCTTGAAGATCTTGAGTAAACTCTTTCTTGCCGTGAGGTAAAAATCCTCCATAAGTTGGGGCAGCAACTTCCCTTTGACATTGGTAGCCTTCGCTTGTCATGTTGGTACCTACACAAATGTCCCTAGAAATAGAAGGACAACCAAAGTTAGCACGGTTTGGTGGTAATCCCCTCACTTCGCTCAACACAACCTCTCCCTTTGCCACTCTCGGATTACCACCTTTCACTTCCTTACTCCTCTCAATCTTTTGTCTCTCATTATAATTCGGATAGGAGTAGGTAGGAACTTCTTTTTGCAGCCCGGGCAGAATGCACGTCTCGAGGCGATTTCCCCATCGGTCTCTTACCATATTAGGCCAATTTTGCATATTTGGAACTTTATGTTGTGCAAACCAATTGGCTCCTAAGCTCATATGACCATAGGTTATGGGAAAAACATCACACCACACGTCCTCAAGGTAATTAAATTGGGAGACGACAACCTTTACCCTCTCGGTAACCTTAAATCTGTCCAAGAAGTATGGAACAAGTAAAGGCTCACAAAATAACCCCAAGTAATCAACCATGGATGGAGCAATGTAGTTTCTATAGTACCTATCACTTAACACAACGAGGCAGCCCGGTATCCTACAAATGGTCACCTTTCCGGAGTGTACACTCCTTCTCGGATCAACATTGTAAGGCACATGAGTACCCCTCGATTTTGGAGATGTAGATTCTCTTCTTCCCATTGGACGTCCTACACTATAGCGAGTATAACCATTCACACCATATCGACCTTGATACGAAGTACTACAAGGTGGAGAATATGAATCTTCACACTCCTCACGTGTACTCTCATCATAGCTCTCATAAGATTTGCGAATGAAAGGGTTATACCTAACACCAAGTCTAGATTCGGAGTGGGGAGTGCAAGACTCCTCACATGTCCCAACTTCGTCATAAGATCCGTCACGAGGTGCTACATCATCTCCAAAGTCTCCATAAGCACTAGGCACTTCATTCACCTCAATTTCTCCCTCAAAACAGTAAGTTTCAAATCTGCCTAGGTCTTGCTCATGGCTATTTTCATAGCCTCCGCAATCTCCCTCAACGTCGTAGCCATAAAAATACTCACTACAATCATAGTCTCCCATATTGTAGTCACAATAATCCCCGGCTGTCAAGTCCATGTTCCTCTTATATCGCCCTTTAAACCTTCAAAAATGAACAAACAATATTAGTAGTAAAGCTCCTTCCATCGTCATGGTATTAGCCGCTTTAGTCACCACGAGTTCGTGTTCCACAAGTGTTGAATAATTGGCTTAGTAACCGGGAGACTTTAAGGTAGGAGTAAGCTCTTATCCGGAATGGATTCTTGTTTGAAAGACTCAAAGAAATTCTGCCGGACTAGAGTCAAAAAATTCAGCAACTCGTTCAAACGAATAAAAAGCACTCAAATAATCGTTGACACGAACAACGGCTCAAGGAACTAGTTGACAACCTAGTAGGAAAGTACTAGTTTGTTAATTAGTTCTAGGACCAAGCAAAGGAAACCAAGAATCAACAATTAGCAACAAAGAATTTATCCTAAGTTGAGCTTTTGAGAGTGACGTGGCAGCAAGCAATTTCCACACGTTTTTCTCCTCCTCTTTTTTTTTTTTGTTTTGTAATAAGGTTCACACCATTTGGTTATAGTTTGAAATGAGTTTGGTGGGAAAACTAGAATCTTGTAGTCTTTTATTCTATTTCAAACTCAAGAAAGTGGAGTTTGGTTTACAATCCCCACAAGACAAGATTCCTTGGAGTTAGTGAAAGGGTGATGGGCAAGACAACAAGTAATGGGTGCAAGACAACAAGTGATGGGTGCAACTTTCTCTTTTTTTTTTTTTTTTTTTTTTTTTTTATAACAACTTTAAAAACTTGTCTTACAACTTGAGCATACAATAATATGAACAAGAAGAACAAGTTCAAAAGGATGAACACCTCAACAACTTCAGCACTTCTTTAGCACCAACACACAACCACCGATTTTTTTTTGATAAACAACAACATACACTTTCGGCCACTTTCAAGTCACTACACAAGGTTCAAATCTTCAAGCTCAACTTTCGGATCTAGACACCTTAATGTTGGTGAGAAAGAAACCAACACAAGAAACTCACTAAACAAACAAAACAACACTTAGATCTAAACTTGCAACACTAATCTCGGATTCAACTTTCTAATGGACAGATTTTTCAGAAAGTTGTCTTGGTGTAGTTTGGTTTTGGCCGAGAACTACTAGCCCAAGATGGGTTATGTTGGAACACAACCGGTCTTGCTTTGATACCAGATGATACAAGATCAAAACCACAACAACAAGATCTTGGATTTCAGTTTACAACACAACAACATCAAGTTTCTGTTTTCTGTTTCAGCAAGAAACCGAGAGCAACAAAACTGTTTTTAGTTTCTGTTTTCTGATTTTCAGCATGAACAACAAACTGTTTTTGTAGTGATTTTCAGTTTTTCAGCAACAACAACAAGAACAACAAGATGGATACAAATGCTAGTGAATCGAAAGAGCCACACCCGGCTTCACTAGACTTTAAGATAACAAGATGAACAACAACAACAATCCGAGAGCAACAAACTGTTTTTGTGTAGTTTTCTGTTTTTTCAGCAAGATGAACAATAACAACAAGAAAGTAAAGATAGTTAACTTGACATAAATCACTCAATAATCTAAGAACCCTAACCTCAAGATAGGACCCCTAAATCTACTGATGAGAAACACCAAGCTATTACGAGGACCAAGAGGTACTTTACAACCTCAGAACCCACGTTTCTAGCCAAGGATTCAACACAAGTGATTCCACACTTTGTTGACAAGTTTCGGTTCTCCTCTTGAGAAAGAGAGAGAGTTACAAGTTACAATTTTCTGAATTCTGAAAAATCTGAGGACCAACCCTCTAATATGTCCTATTTATACCACAAACAAAAGGGCTAAAAGGCCCATCCGCCCCTTGCCTATTGGGCCAGCCTTGGAGGCTTATTTATGGTCCATTAAGACCCCTTTCTTCACACATAAAAGGCCCATCCGCCCCTTGCCTTTTGGGCCAGCCTTGGAGACTAGTTTAAGGCCCAAAACCGTGAGTCCTCACTCTTAAATGCTCCAAGCAACTTTCCATACGCGAGATGGCTTTGAGTTACTCTCAAAACGGGTCCTCCATGCATGTTCTTGTATCATCGAGGTGACCAATTCTTGAGCCTCTATGTGTTGGCCTCCAAAGAGGTCATCCAAAGATGAGATGGCCATTTGTCCCGTATCAGACATTTCGATGGATTTTGTTTTGGGGCTGCCAAGGACTAGAAAGGGTCGAGATAGCATTTTTGTTATTGTTGATCGATTCTCTAAAATGGCTCATTTTATTCCATGTGCTAAAACCGAGGATGCTCCTAGTGTAGCTTCATTATTTGTTGAACATGTTGTCAAGCTTCACGGGGTACCGAGGACTATTGTGAGCGATAGGGACTCCAAGTTCCTAAGTCTCTTTTGGAAGTCCATGTGGGGTAGGCTTGGAACGAAGTTACTTTTCTCCACGTCTTGCCACCCACAAACCGATGGCCAAACGGAGGTAGTAAATAGAACCTTAGGGTCTATGTTGCGTTCTATGGTTAAAGGTAAACTGACTTCATGGGAAGATCACCTACCCTTGGTGGAATTTGCATATAACCGGGTAATACATTCGAGCACGGGAATGACTCCCTTTGAATGTGTTTACGGCCTGAATCCCCTTACCCCTTTAGATCTCACTCCTTTGTCTAGTGATCTCATGACCAGCTTAGATGGAAATAAAAGAGCCGAAGCAATGAAGAAAATGCATGAGACGGTGCGGAGCAAGCTGGAACAGAAGAACCAAGACATTGCAAAAAGAGTAAACAAAGGGAGAAGACGGCTTGTGCTTGAACCCGGAGATTGGGTGTGGGTGCATCTTCGAAAGGATCGGTTTCCAGCTCAAAGGAAGTCCAAGTTGCTGCCAAGGGGTGATGGACCTTTCCAGGTACTTGAGAGAATCAATGACAACGCATACAAGATTGACCTTCCCCCGGAATATCAAGTGCACAACACTTTCAACGTTGGTGATCTCTCACTCGTGGATGCAGTTGAAGATGACCCCACGCTGAATTTGAGGACAAATTCCTCTCAAGATGGAGAGGATGATACGGTTGGGGCAGCCTCCACAAGTACACGACCCTTCACACGAAGCCAAGCTCGGGAATTACAAAAACTCCAAGCTTTGTTCATGCAAATGGCCGTGTGTGAGTTGGTGATTGAACCAGCCAAGGACCTGAACGTTTTTATATGTGAAGAGGGGTCTTAATGGGCCATAAACTAGTCTCCAAGGCTGGCCCAAAAAGCAAGGGGCGGATGGGCCTTTTGTGTGTGAAGAAGGGGTCTTAATGGGCAATAAACTAGCCTCCAACGTTGGCCCAATAGGCAAGGGGCGGATGGGCCTTTTAGCCCTTTTGTTTGTAGTATAAATAGGACATATTAGAGGGTTGGTCCTCAGATTTTTCAGATTTCAGAAAGTGTAAACCTAAACACATAACATTTCTCTCATTTCCACTCTTTGGAGCCGCCTCCAACAGCTCACAAGTAGAGGGATACTTGTGTTGTATCTTTGGTTAGAAACAAGGGTTTTGAGGTTGTTAAGTACCTCTTGGTCCTCGTAAGAACTTGGTGTTTACATTCAGCAGATTTCGGGTCCTTCTCTTGAAGTAGGGTTCTTAGTTTTCTTGAATGTTTTATGTCAAGTTATCTATCTTTCATTATCTTGTTGTTGTTACTGATTTTGTTATCTTAAAGTCTAGTGAAGCCGTGTGGGGCTCTTTTCGATTCACTAGCATTGTTATCCATCTTGTTGTTCTTGTATTGTTAAGCTGAAAAACCGAAAAACAAAAACTGGTTGTTGTTGCTGAAAACAGAAACTAAAAACTGGTTGTTCTTGAGTTGTTAAACTGAAATCCGAGTCTCCTTTGAAGATCTTGGTGTTGTTGGTTTTGATCTTGTATCAAATTCTATAGACACCATCACGAACTTGAGAATTTTTAAGCACTCCATTTACATGCTCAAGTAGTGAACTACATTTAAGAGTAAATTGATCATCATGCACACCAAGAGTACCAAGAGTACTCATTTCCGAGACTACACATTCCTTGCCCATAAGAGTACTCTCATCTTCCAAGAAGAGATTTCTATCTTTAAGAGGAATGTTGTCACACCATAGTGGGTTAGCATATCGGATATATGCCATCATTTTCACCACTAGGTCCATTAGGAGTGTTTATATCATCTTCAAACAAGACATTAAACCTAAAGAGATCATGATCTATCTCGCAGATAGATTTGGAACTAGCAAGTGCTTCACTCTCTATAAGTTCACTATCAAGTACCAAAGATGTTTTAATCTCCTCTTTACCTTGGTGTGGGTCGGGGAAGCCCACCTCTTCCTTTGGAAAGCTTTCATCGCAAGTGCTTGGACAATTGGATTTTGTGGGTAGAGTTTGGGTAGCAATTGGTGTATAATTTCAATGTGTCATTTCATATCTTCAATATTATCATTGATGCGATCACATGTGGCATTGAAATTATGGGCAGCCATTGTACCTAAAAAAAGACACAACAAACAAAGAAAACAAACAAACTTGTTAGATCAAAAATGTCTCACCACACTCTTACTCTCGATTTTACCTCGCACTTGGTTTCACAAGTGTTGAAAGCTGGCTTTGTACTTCGTGAGTGATTGAGGGTCGAGTCTGCTCTTATCCCTAAATGGATTTTTGTTTGAAACTCAAACAAAATTTTATAGGACTTGAGTCAAGAACAAACAATGAATTCAAAATGATAAAAGTATACAACAAATGTAAACACGAACAAATGGATACAAAACTAACTTACAAGCTAGTAGGAGATTACTAGGTTGTCAATTAGTGTTCGAACCAACAAACGAACTAAGAGACAATAAAATGAAACTAATAAATCTAAAATTTGAGCTTGAAAATATTGCGTGAACAGTAGCAGTGATGATTTGGCAGCCACATATTGGTTCGGTTTTATCAAGTGGTTATTCTCAAATGTGCAAGTCTTGGTCAAAAATTAATTTGGATTGATAGAATTTGTTTTAGGAGGGAAAATAAGTCTTGGGGCCTTTTTCAATTTTCAACTCTTGACTTTTTCATGTACTTTCCTTAAAACATGGGTACTTAAATCATGGAAAAGTGGTTGAGAAGTGATATAAAGTCTTTTGGTGGTTGGGGGTCTTTCAAGACTAACAAGTACATACACCTTTTTCCTTCACCTTTTAGGATCTAACATTCACTTTATGTTCTAACAATATATGAAGTAAGGTGAAGAACTTCAAGAACAACAACAACCACAACAAGAAAAATAACAACAATCTTCAAGAACAACAACAATTCCAACGGCCAACTCCAATCCACATTAACAATATCTCCAACACTTGGCCAAGACAACTACAACTTCAACAAAATGGTTCTCAAGCCACCATGTAACAACAATATCATGTGCTCAAGTTTTGAATATCAAGGACAAACCACATGGCCAAAACAGTCCACCACAACCATGGTCAACAACAATGGGCCAAGCTTAGGTTCACAACAACAATTTTCATCAAGTTCAAGCTCAAGTTTAGATCTAGACTCAAAGTGTTAGTGGACAAGAAAACTAACAGTGGAAACAATAAAACAAAGAAGAACACTACTAGATCTAGTCACCCAACAAACAAATCTCTGCCAAGACACAACAAGAACACAATTTTGGCCAAGAACACAAACACGGGCAGATTGTTATTTTTCTAGAATTTTCATTTTTTAACACTTTTTTTTTGAATTTTCTAACAAGCAAAGCCAATATTGATCTTGTTCCTACAAGATTAAGCCATACTTTGATACCAAATGATACAAAAAAAAAATAAGAGAAACAAGAAACAACTCCAAAACAGTCCACTAATCTTAAGGATTTGAGGACTAAGATGGAGACCACTCTCGGATTCACTACAAAAACAATAAGAACGAAATATAAGGGTGTGTTTCAACCCCAAAACAGCCACCAAACTAGATTTAACAACAAGAAGATGAAGAACAAGATGAACTTAACAATGGAAATAACAACAATAACACAAATGGATACAATACGAGATACTAACGTGATACAAAAACAGCCTACCAAGATGCCAAAATAGTCCACAAAACATGAGAAGAACACGCAACACAAAGGGATACAAGATGACAAACACAAAAACACACGAATTTGCAAAATAATAAAAGGATAGATAGTGAGACCAAGACTATTAAAAGATTAATAGCCAAGTGTATTTCAACACTAACCTTAATGAATGTAATAATCAAAACCACACTCTTACGGTGATCGCCAAAGAAATTAACTCACCTCAAGATCCACCGTTTCCAGGCCCTATACTAAGGATGACTTTTCCAAGCCCTAACTAAGACTACACTAAGGTGGTCTACTCTCAAGAGAGAGGATTTTCAAGTGTTTCATATATTCATCATTCAAAAACTGCCAAGAAATGATGTATTACACCATGTGTAAAAATACACATGGTGTAAATACACCATGTGTAATTTCCAAAATGTCCTTAATTAAGGTCCAAAACCATGAGTCCTCAATCTTAAATGCTCCAAACAATCTTCCACATGCGAGATTGCTTTAAGTTATGCTTAAAATGGGTCCTCTATGCATGTTCTTGTATTCTCGAGGTGACCAAGTCTTGAGCCTCTATATGTTGGCCTCCAAAGATGTCATCAAGAGATAAGATGGCCCACTCCTTTCACTAGGTTACCAAGCCTATGATAATTTAAGGCATTACCCACCACTTGGACAAACACAAGGCCACAATGAACAAGATATTTATAAGGGATTTTATCACACAAGTTCAAAGGACCATATTCAATATCAAGACCATCATTACTAGCATCAAAACTAACTTGAAAGTTTTTAATCACACCCTTCTCATGTTCAAGTAGTGAACTAGTTTTAAGAGCAAGTTGATCATGGTACAAATTAAGGAAGATATTGAGAGAAAAAACGTGCACCCCTATGTCAAACAAACCCGAACCTAACATACTAGAGGGTACATCACAACATTTCAAGCTCAAAGAAGTGCATGGACTAGCCTTAGGAGTTTTTTTCACAACTAAAAAGCTACCAAGTAAAGAAGAATGCACTTGTAAACCCATCACCACTTCAGAAGACACTAAATCACAACATTTTAAGTTCAAGGAAATGTAGGAAGTAGTGATGTTACCTCAAGTTAGACTTGGGCAGTCCACTAGTATGGAGCTTTCGGCCATTGGTGCCTTTGGAACTCCGACATGTTTTGGATGGAATTCTTTTGAATTCTCCTTTGGAAATATATCTTTTTGTACCGGCAAGTAAGAAGAATCAATGCTAGGAAAAATGCTAGTAGCACTTGGGTTAGTGAGTAACAAAGGTTCTTTGTGGACAAGATCCACAATCAAGCATTTTGCTTCTATCCTAACTTCACTACCCAGGACTTTCCTTTCCTTTTCCCTATTTTCTTCATATTCTTCTTGCACTTCACCATCTATTTTCTCTCCATCTTGAGCCTTGGGCTCATTCTCTTTGGATTCTTTTTTCTCCTTTTTTCTACTTGGATGAAGGGAATTTGGTTTAGTTTGGTTTTGGAGAGGGGGTATCAGGTTTGGTTGAAGATAGATTTGGGTTGGTGGATCTGGATTTGGTGAAGTGTAGGATATTTGGTTTTGAGGGGTTTGAACTTGTTGAGGGGTTTGAATTTGTGTAGGTATTTGGTTCGGATTTGGTGGTAGAGTTTGAGTTCCAAGTCCCTCTTGTTAGACTAGGTTCATTTGGGAATGTAGTAGTCTTTGTAGGGTTCTGTTAGGAGAGGTTTGGGGTAGGTTTAGTGGCTTGTTTTGTGGAGCTCTTGGAGGATTTCGCATTTGGTGGAGGGTTTCGGGGGTTATAGTCATGGAAGAGTTATTGTCTTGGACACTAGAGGATGCATGGTAGGGAATAGGAGTAGAAGGTCGTGAGTTCCTACTACTTTCAACACGATCAAGTCTTCCACTAAAAGTGGAAATTTCAGTCCGCATAGCATCTATATCACTCTTCATGTAGAGTCTCAAGGCATCATGACTATCTTCCATTCTTTGAGCAAAGTCTCGACCCAAGATATCAATTCGAGCCATCGAGGCTCCAATAGCATCATTTCCTAATGGTTGGGAAGTAGTACCTTCGGATTCCATGGAAAATGTACCTAAAAGTGCAAAAACAGAAAGGAAACAACCTAAAAAATGAGCAAACAAGTTAGTTCAAAAGCCTCACATCACTCACTCTCAATCTCACCTCACCTTCACAAGCATTGGAGAATCGGCAATACTTGGTAAGTTAATTGAGAGGTGAGAAGCTTTGAATAATAATTGATCTTTGTTTGAAACTACTCAAAATAAGTGATGCACGAACTTGAATCAACAAAATACTACGACTTACAAAACATGAGAAAAGCACACAAAAACTGAAGACACGAAATAAACGAACCCTAAACTAATTACCAAACTAGTAGGTACTTACTAGTTTGCTAATTAGTGAAAGAACAACAAAATTAAAACTAGAAACAACAATTAGAAACTAGGAAATCTACCTAAGAACTCAATTTGATCGATTAGCTAGTGGTGATGTGGCAGCATGTGATTGGACGTTGAGTTTTTCAAAATTTTCTACCCTAATTCTCAAGTTTCGGCCTAGAACCCCTTTGGTGAAGAAGAATTTCGTTTGGGAGGGAAAAATGAAGATTTGAAAACCTTTTTGGAGCATCAAATGAATTCAAAAACAAATGGTCCCCCCCTTTGTACTTTCAATTGTACTTGATTATTCCCTTTGTGTCTTTTTTCTTTTGGATAACAATGAATATGCCAAGGAATATTCTTTCACAAACACCAAGTACACTCTCTTTCTTCTCTTTTTTTAGATCAAACACACTCTTTGAATATTCTTCCTTAGCAAGACTTGATGAAGATGGAAGAACAAGATGAATATTTAAGAGTTGACCAAGGTTTGACCACTAGGCAAATGAACCCCGAATTCAATTTTTCATTTAGATCTAGGTTCCTTTGGCCAAGGTGAGCTCAAATAACAAAAAATCAGCCACCAATAACGTCACCCACTCAAACCCAAAAACGGATTTCACCTCCAAAAGCGTCAAACAAGCCACAACAATGGTGGATCTAGCTCAAAAACAACCAAATCTTGTTCCAAATATAGATCTAGACTCCCTGGGTGCTAGGGAACAGGAATATAGCACTTGAAACCAACAAAACAACACAAAAACATGTAGATCTAACTTGGGAATTTTGGATCTACAACAAACAACAAGACAACACAATTTTTTTTTTTTTTGACATTTTCGGATTTTTGACTCTTTTTTGTTGAGATTCTCTTAATAAGAACACTAAAACCAAGATTTAGGGATGTTAGAACAACCCTAACAAAGGATTTGATACCAAATGATAGCCTAAAAACTACCAAACACACGAAAATGGTTACTAAGATGCAAATTCCAGCAACCAAATAAAGAGAAAACAACACAGAATGGAGATGAAGAAGAAGAATGCTTGAAATTAAATAATATATAGAAAGACCCTTACTCCTATTCAATGATTAGCACTAGAAGATGTTTCAAAATCTTCAACATACCTCACAAATACTCTTAGGTGACCCAAAGGAAACACTCTTACTCAAGTACACCTTTCTTGCCAAATTATCCAAAACAAGTGAAACCCTAACTTCAAATGTTCTTGGACCAATTTTCAGATTCTAAGAGCTAAAACTAGAGACTAAAAACTACAATATAAGAGTAATATTCAATTTCATCAAAGTATAATGAAAAGAGAAGCAAAATGGTCTATTTATACTATTACATGCCAAATGACAAAACTACCCTTAATGAGGTAAGGGAATTGGGCACCTCTTGAGTGTTTCCTTGAAGTGTAAAATGTCTTCATTAACCTTCACTTGAGGCGCCTATTGAGTGCATAAATGTAACATCCCATATTTTTCTTGTACTTATTTTAATTATATGGAACCTGGTATGGTATTATAGGATAGGTAACGGGTGAGGTTTGTTATGTGATGCGACCAAGTTAACATCGATACAACTATTTAAACTTGGGATCGTAAGATAGTATTTGAATCTGAAGTTTAAAGTGGCCAAGTGTCTATAAGTTTAAGGTTAGATTAAAGGGATTAGGAGCTGAAAATGGAACAAAATATTGAGGTGCTTCTTGACTTAATTAAGCTAGTAGGTGAGTCACCTACTTGAACTATTTGGACCAAATTAATGGACATATATATGGCTATGGACCAGATTTGGGCCTATCTAATGTAATGTACTCATTTGGGCTAAAATTGAATAGAAGAGAAATAAAATGGGTAAAAAGGCCCAATACTCAAATCTGTCAAGGCCCAAGTTAAAGAGAAGAAAAGAAGGGGAAATGGGTAGCTAAGGCCCAATAACTTTGGATCCACAAAAGCCCAATATATTGGATAAGTAGATACATCATTCACTTGATAAAATATGGGACCAAAAGGGTCAAGAAAGTCTGCCAAAGAGAAGCTCCTTTATATAGATTGAAATCAGCAATTGTTGCTCATTTTTAACTTAGACAAAAATTTCAGCTTCTAGGTTTTTCTCTCTTGTTCTCTCTTGGCTATGAAGTGACCCTATCTTCCCACAAGGGTTCTTGGAATTGAACTTCCTTCCAAGATAAAGGTAAGTGAGTAATTCATGAGCTTGTACTAAGGAAACTATGTGTTCTTCAAGATTAATTTCTAGACAGCCCTCTCTATAAGTTGGACAGTCCATTGTTGATACGAGAAAGACAAGAGAAGGCTCAAAAACTACTCAAAACAGTCCACAAATTAACCAGAACCCGAGGACCCCTTTGAGAGAAACTTTCGGCCAACAATAACAACACAAGGATTACAAGATACAAGGTGTATTTTAACACCAAAACAGCAATAATGACACAAGATGAAACAAGTCACGGATTCAACACAAACACAAGGGAAATTGCATAGAAAATAAAGATAGATAGTGAGACCAAGATTATTACAAGATTAAGAAGCAAGTGTATTTCAACACTAACCCCTAATGAATGTAACAATCAAAACCACACTCTTACGGTGACCACCAAGGGAATGAACTCACCTAAAGATCTACCGTTTCCAAGCAAAGATTAATATTGGTTTTTCCAAGCCCTATGCTAAGGATGGCTTTCCCAAGCCCTACAACTAAGGGTGTTACACTCTCAACAGAGAGAAAATATGTCTTTCAATTCTTCATCATCCAAAATCTGCCAAGAAATGAGCTAAAATGACTTGTTTATAGTGTATTACAAAAGAAGACAAAAAGATCACTTTGCCCTTAATGATAGGTGTGGCCATGGTGTGTAAATACACCATGTGTAATGTCTCAAATGCCCTTAATTAAGGTCCATGATATGGGTGTACAAATCTGTCCAATACGTTCTCGACCATTCACACGAAGTCAAGCTCGGGAGTTACAAAAACTACAAGCCATGTTCATGCAAATGGCTGCGTGTGAGTTGGTACTTGATCCGCCAAAGAGATTCAACGTTTTTAAGTGTGAAAATGAGCCTTGAAGTGTAATAAATTACACTCTAAGGGCACCCCATGACTGAAGGGTAGGAAGGTCATTTGTCCTTCATTTTGTGTGTAATATAAATAGATGCTATTAGGGTTATTTTCAGCACTTAGTTCATTCTTCATATTTGATAACAACAAGTCTTGTAACATTGAATATTTCTCTCTCTTATTCTTGGGAGTAGAACCTGAAATCTGTCCAACAAGTGTAGTTACACTTGTGTTGTTTCTTGGCTAGAAACTTGAGATCTTGAGGCTCATGAGTTCCTCTTGGTCTAAGTAAGAACTTGGTACTGAAATATTTTGGTCTTAGGGTCCTTTCTTTAAGTTAGGGTTCATAGATTCTAAGATATCTTTGTGTCAAGTTACTATCTTTCATTTTGTACTCTTGAAACTTTGCAGTAACTTAGTGAAGCCGTGTGGGGCTGATTTTCGATTCACTATAGTTACTGCCATTTGTTGTTCTTGTTATTAACATTGTACTCTTTGTAATCTATCATCTTGTGTTGTTGAACCATTGTTTAATGTTATTGTTATCTTCTTGTTCTCCTTGTGTAGCTACTGTTTTGGTGTTTGTATTCCTTCAAAATTTCGTGATTGTTGTTGTCTTCACATATTGGAGTTGTTATCTTCAAGCTCTCAGAATTGTAGTATGTTTGGACTGATTTTGTGGCAGATTTGATACGCTCCAAGTTAGTAGTGTATCATTTGGTATCAAAGTCATCTTTGACTTTGTTCTAACAAGATCAATCTTGGGCTTGAGACTTGAAAACTACAAAAAAAAAAAAACTGAAATCTGGAAATTCCAGAAATAGTCAAATCTGCTACCTTCGTGTTCTTGGCCTAAAATTGTGATGTGTTGCTGTATGGGCCGAGATTTTATTGTTTTTTTTGGCTAGATCTTTTAGTATTTTGCTTGTATAGAGTGTTTCTAGTGTTGGTTTCTTTGTCACCAACACTAAAGGTGTCAAGATCTAAAGATTGAGCTTATAATATTGACCATAGTTGTGGTGCCTTGTGGCAGGCTGTTTGTTGTTACTCGGTGTTGACAATTGGTGGTGTTTTGTTGTGTTTCTGAAGAAGTTGTTGAGTTCTTGAAGGTTGTTGTGGTGTTCATCAAGTTCTTCATCTTTTCTTACAACTTTAGACAACCAAAAAGTGTGATATAAATTCAAGAGTTGAAACTGAAAATTGTAAAGCATGTTGTGAGAAGCCTTGAACCCGTCATTTCTTAGACTAAGCTTCTACTTTTCAGCAGCTTTTTATTATTTCAAGAACCTAGTGTTGTGTGACAAGATACCTTTTTCTTATTTCAAGAACCTAGTATTGTGTGACAAGATACCTTTTTTTTTTCTTATTTCAAGAACCTTGTGTTGTGGGACAAGTACTTTTCTTATTTCAAGAACCTAGTGTTATGGGACAAGGTATTTTTCTTATTTCAAGATTTATGTTTTCCCTCCAAGACCAATTGCATGCTGCCACATCACTCATTTGCTACTGTTCACGTCACCCATTGTCTACTGTTCACATCATTAATAAGCTCAAATTTAGGTTTCTTAGTTTCTAATTTGATACGGGACAAATGGCCATCTTATCTTTTGATGACATCTTTGGAGGCCAACACATAGAGGCTCAAGACTTGGTCACCTCAAGAATACAAGAACATGCATGGAGGACCCGTTTTGAGCGTAACTTAAAGCAATCTCGCGTATGGAAGATTGCTTGGAGCATTTAAGAGTGAGGACTCACGGTTTTGGACCTTAATTAAGGGAATTTTGGACATTACACATGGTGTATTTACACACCATGGCCGCACCTATCATTAAGGGCAAAGTGGTCTTTTTGTATTCTTTTGTATTACACTATAAATAGGTCATTTTAGCTCATTTCTTGGCAGATTTTGAAGGATGAAGAATTGAAAGACATATTTTCTCTCTTTTGAGAGTGTAACACCCTTAGTTGTAGGGCTTGGAAAAGCCATCCTTAGCATAGGGCTTGGAAAAGCCAATATTGATCTTTGCTTGGAAACGGTAGATCTTAAGGTTAGTTCATTCCCGTGGTGGTCACCGTAAGAGTGTGGTTTTGATTGTTACATTCATTAGGGGTTAGTGTTGAAATACACCTGGTTCTTAATCTTGTAATAATCTTGGTCTCACTATCTATCTTTATTTTCTTGCAAATCGTGTATGTGTTGTGTAGTGGACTATTTTGGGGTCTTCGTTGAATCCAAAACTTGTATTATTGCTGTTCATCTTGTTCATCACGTTTCATAGCTATTTTGGTGTTAATATACACTCTTGTATCTTGTATTCTTGTTGTTAGTAGCGAATCCGAGTGTGGTCTCCATCTTGGTCCTCGAATCCTTAAGATTAGTGGACTGATTTGGTATTTGTTTTGTGTTCCCTTCTCTTTTCCGTATCATTTGGTATCAAAGCATGGCTTGATCTTGTTCCTACAAGATCAATCTTGGGTTTGCTTGTTAGAAAATTAAAAAAAAAAAAAAATTAAAACTGAAATTTTCAGAAAAATAGCAATCTGTCCACTTTGTGTTCTTGGCCGAAAATTGTGTTCTTGTTGTATCTTGGCCGAGATTTTTACTTGTCTTAAGCGTTTCTAGTGTTAGTATTGTTCTTCACTAACACTTTGAGTCTATATCTTGATTTGAGCCTTTGTTGTCGATGTTGTTATTGTGAACTTGGACTTGGCCGATAATTGTTGGTATTGTTGTTGCGGGTTCAAGACTTGAACATGTGATGTGTTGATTGGTTCAAGTTTTGAACGTTTATTGTGGAGATTGTGTTGTGGAATTTAAGCTTGGAAAGTTGTTGTTGTTGTTTGGGGGGTCCAACTTGAACCTTAGAACTTCAAGACTCAAACTTTGTGTTCTTGGTGTTCTTCACCATCTCCATATATTGTTGAAAAAAAAAGTGGTTGTTGATTTTTGAAGTTGAAGAAAAAAGAGTGTGTATTGTGTTAGTCTTGCAAGACATAGATCCAAGTTTCAAGGTGTAGTACTTGGCCTTGTGTTCTTGTTTTTGACAATTGGTGGTATTGTGTTGTGTTCTTGAAGAAGTTGTTGTTGTGTTCTTGAAGAAGTTGTTGTTGTGTTCTTGAAGGTTGTTGTGGTGTTCATCTAGTGCTTCATCTTTTCTTACAACTTAAGACAATCAAAAGGACAATATAGATTCAAAAGGTGAAGATGAAAAGATGTAAAGCTTGTTGTGAGAAACCTTGAACCCAACACTTCCTAGACTAGACTTCTACTTTTTCAGCTTTTCCTTATTTCAAAGACCTTGTTTTGTGGGACTACTTTTTCTTGTTTCAAGAACTTTGTTTTGTGGGACAAACCACTTTTTTCTTGTTTCAAGAACCTTGTGTTGTGGGACAAAATACCTTTTCCTTATTTCAAGACTTATGTTTTCCCTACCAAAAAACCAATTGTCACCTTTTCCAAATAGTGTGAAGATTTAAAATTTCAGAATTTGTGATTATAATGGGTGGGACCAAAACCAATTGCATGCTGCCACGTCATCCATTTGCTACTGTTCACGTCATTAATAAGCTCAAATTTCAGATTTTAGTAGTTTCCTTTTATTGTTCCTTAGTTTCAATTTTATTGGTTCCAATTAATTAACAACTAGTAATCACCTACTTAGTTGTAGATTAATTGTTGAATCCGTTTCTTTCGTGTCTTCGTTATTTGTGAGCTTTTCTTATTTTTAATTCGTTGTAACTTCTTTATTTCAAGTTCATAAGGAAATTTTATTTTGTGTTTTGAGTCGATCAAACAAGAATCTATTCCGGCCACCAAGTAGAATTGACATCCTATTGACTGCCGGAGTATAAGCAACTTTCAATATTCGCCGCTCCAATTGTGAGAATCACAAAGGTGAGTGTATACGAGTGTTGGTGAGAAACTTTACTACTAATCTTGTTTGTTCATTTTGTAGGTTTAAAGGGTGATATAAGGGGAACATGACTTTGATAGCTGGGGATTATTGTGACTACAATATGGGAGACTATAATTGTAGTGAGGGTTTTTATGGCTACGAAGTTGAGGGAGATTGCGAAGGCTATGAAAATAGCCATGATCAAAACATAGGCAGATTTGAAAATTATTGTTTTGAGGGAGAAAATGAGGTGGATGAAGTGCCTAGTGCTTATGGTGACTTTGGAGATGATGTAGGACCTCGTGATGGATCTTATGATGAAGTTGGGACATGTGAGGAGTCTTGCACTCCCCACTCCGAACCTAGATTTGGTGTTAGGTATAACCCTTTCATTCGCAAACCTTATGAGAGCTATGATGAGAGTACACGTGAGGAGTGTGAATATTCATATTCTCCACCTTGTAGTACTTCTTATCAAGGTCGATATAGTGTGAATGGTTCTACTAGCTATAGTGTGGGTTGTCCAATGGGAAGAAGAGGGTATACATCTCCAAAATCGAGGGGTACTCATGTGCTTTACAATGTTGATCCGAGAAGGAGTGTACACTCCGGAAAGGTGACCATTTGTGGGATACCGGGCTGCCTCGTTGTGTTAAATGATAGGTACTATAGAAACTACATTGTTCCATCCATGGTTGATTACTTGGGGTTATTTTGTGAGCTTTTACTTGTTCCATACTTCTTGGACAGGTTTAAGGTTACCGAGAGGGTAAAAGTTGTCTTCTCCCAATTTAATTACCATGAGGAGGTGTGGTGTGATGTTTTTCCCATAACCTATGGTCATGTGAGCTTAGGCGCCGATTGGTTTGCACAACATAAAGTTCCAAATATGCAAAATTGGCCTAATATTGTAAGAGACCGATGGGGAAATTGCCTCAAGACGTACATTCTGCCCGGGCCGCAAAAAGAAGTTCCTACCTACTCCAATTCGAATTATTATGAAAGACAAAAGATTGAGAGGAGTAAGGGAGTGAAAGGTGGTAATCCGAGAGTGGAAAAAGGAGAGGTTGTGTGGAGCAAAGTAAGAGGATTACCACCAAACCATGCTAACATTGTTTGTCCTTCTATTTATAAGGACATTTGTGTAGGTAGAAGCATGGAAAGCGAAGAAGAACAATGCCAAAAGAAAGTTGCTGCCCAAATTTTGGAGGACCTTCACACCATGACAAAGAAGAATCTACTCAAGGACTTCAAGGTAAAATGGCAAACTCTTACACTTTTGTACATGTGAATGATAATTGTGTGGCTAGTAGCCCATTGAGTGTGAGTTGTAGCTTGCCTATATGTGAGTGTATTATTGATACAAGATCAAAATCACCACAACAAGATCTCGGAACAACACAAGAATCACAAGTTTCTGTTTCGGCTTTCCTCTTGAACCCGAGAGCTATAAAACTGTTTTTCAGCTTTCTGTTTTCAGTTTTCAGCAAGAACACAAGCTGTTTTTGTTATATTTTCCAGATTTTCAGCACAACAACAAGAAGAACAAGATGGATACAAATGCTAGTGAATCGAAAGAGCCACACCCGGCTTCACTAGACTTTAAGATAACAAGAAGAACAACAACAACAATCCGAGAGAACAAACTGTTTTGGTATTTTCGGTTTTTCAGCAACAAGATGAACAATAACAACAAGAAAGTAAGATAGTTAACTTGACATACAATATTCAAGAAACTAAGAACCCTAACAACATGAAAGGACCCTAAGCCTAATGAATATTAACACTAAGCTCTTACAAAGACCAAGAGGCACTCAAACTACCTCAAAACCTTTGTTTCTAGCCAAAGAGACAACCCAAGGATTCCTCTCCTTGTGAGATCTAGAACCGGTTCCTCTTGAAGAAGAAGAGAGTGAAATGTTATCTTTAGGGTTACAAATTTCAGATTTCAAAATAGACTAAGAGATGTCTCACTATCATGTTATATTTATACTACAACAAAATGAGTAAAAAGTCCCATCCGCCCTTGTCTTTGTTGTGGCCTCCTTGGGGAATTAATTTATTACACTTTAGACCCCTCCTTACACATAAGGACGTTGAGGCCCTTGCTTGGTTCGGCCAGCACTCACACACGGCCATTTGCTTGAATAAGGCTTGGAGTTTTTGTACTTCCCGAGCTCGGCTTCGTGTGAAGGGTCGTGTACTTGTGGAGGCTGCCCCAACCGCACCATGGTAATGTCCAAAATGCCCTTAGTTAAGGCCCAAAACCGTGAACCCTCACTCTCAAATGCTCCAAGCAATCTTCCATATGCGAGATCGCTTTAAGTTACGCTCAAAACGGGCCCGCCATGCATGTTCTTGTATCATCGAGGAGACCAATTCTTGAGCCTCTATGTGTTGGCCTCCAAAGATGGCACCGAAAGGTAAGATGGCCATTTGTCCCGTATCATCCTCCCCTTCTTGAAAAGGATTCGACCTCGAATCCAAACCTTGCAAAATCAAACAAAAGAAAGACAAGTACACATCCTCATGACATGAGGGTTAGGGTTAGTGCCACAAAAATCAATCTAACAAATAACATCATCATGCCAAGGTTGCACATATTTGCAATATAACCAAGAATCCTTTGGGTTGATCGTGGAAAGCTTAGTACAAATGTCACAAAGGAAGTGGCTATGATGAACATTAATAAATAATGAGCGTGGACCGAGACAACTCCTACCATGCCCTAAGATGGTACCGGGATCAAATGGGAGAAGTAGCCATGGAGATGGGTTTCGGCCAAGCTCACTTTTCTCTAAGGTGTCGTCCTCAAAATTAGGCATACCCCCTAGCCCATTAGGGGAAATGTCATGAGCACAAAGATGGTAGAGAAAGGTGTCACACAAGCTAACTTCAGCTATGGTGTCCTTATGTATGTACTCACTAGCTTCAAGTCCATCACCACTAGTATGCTCAACATAGGAAACACATAAAGAAGAAGTAGATGGAATTTCTAAGCATGCACCACCTTTTATTTCAAGAGAATAATCCCCACATAGATATAAATCACCATGGGCAGCAAAGGAATTATTCACAAAAATATTTTTACAAGAATAACCATATCTCGGGTTTCCCAAGTAATCAAGCAAATCATGGTCATCTTCACCCGAGTGACTATCCCCTTTCAAGACTACACATTCCCTACCCTTAAGAGTACTTTCATCTTCCGAGAAGAGATTTCCATCTTGAGGAGAAATGTTGTCACACCATAGTGGGTTAGCATATAGGCTATAGCTTCCAAGGCAAACTATACCATTATTTTCACCACTAGGTTCATTAGAAGTGTTTAAATCATCTTCAAACAAAACATTGTACCTAAAAAGCGTGTGATTTACCTCACGGACAGATTTGGAACCAACAAGTTCCTCACTCGCTAAACGATCAATATCAAGTTTTAAGGATTCTTCAAACACAATATTACCCCAAGAAGAGCTCTCGGGTTCATGCTCACTTTGATCAACATTTTCCACATCATCATTCACTTGAGGTTCGTTAATTACATCAAACACATCCTCAAGTGGTGGATAACTTTCACGCCTAAGTTGATCAACACAAATTTCAGAAGATAATGTATTTTCATTCATCATAATGGTTTCAACACTAGGTGGACATGGATCGATCTTACAAGAAGAGTCTATCCGGTCATCAATAGGATCAACTAGTGTATCCACACTCACAACATGTACATCATCATCAAGTGGCAAAGAAATAATACACTCACATATAGGCAAGCTACAACTCACACTCAATGGGCTACTAGCCACACAATTATCATTCACATGTACAAGAGTGTAAGAGTTTGCCATTTTACCTTGAAGTCCTTGAGTAGATTTTTCTTTGTCATGGCGTGAAGGTCCTCCAAAAGTTTGGGCAGCAACTTTCTTTTGGCATGGTTCTTCTTCGCTTTCCATGTTGCTACCTACACAAATGTCCTTAGAAATAGAAGGACAAACAATGTTAGCATGGTTTGGTGGTAATCCTCTTACTTCGCTCCACACAACCTCTCCTTTTTCCACTCTCGGATTACCACCTTTCACTCCCTTACTCCTCTCAATCTTTTGTCTCTCATAATAATTCGGATTGGAGTAGGTAGGAACTTCTTTTTGCGGCCCGGGCAGAATGTAAGTCTCGAGGCAATTTCCCCATCGGTCTCTCACAATATTAGGCCAATTTTGCACATTTGGAACCTTATGTTGTGCAAACCAATCGGCGCCTAGACTCACATGACCATAGGTTATGGGAAAAACATCACACCACACCTCCTCATGGTAATTAAATTGGGAGAAGACAACCTTTACCCTCTCGGTAACCTTAAACCTGTCCAAGAAGTATGGAACAAGTAAAGGCTCACAAAATAACCCCAAGTAATCAACCATGGACGGAACAATGTAGTTTCTATAGTACTTATCGTCTAACACCACGAGGCAGCCCGGTATCCCACAAATGGTCACCTTTCCGGAGTGTACACTCCTTCTCGGACCAACATTGTAAGGCACATGAGTACCCCTCGATTTCGGAGATGTAGATCCTCTTCTTCCCATTGGACAACCTACACTATAGCTAGTATAACCATTCACACCATATCGACCTTGATAAGAAGTACTACAAGGTGGAGAATATGAATCTTCACACTCCTCACGTGTACTCTCATCATAACTCTCATAAGGTTTGCAAATGAAAGGGTTATACCTAACACCAAATCTAGGTTCGGAGTGGAGAGTGCAAGACTCCTCACATGTCTGATGCAATATCAAAACCACAACACAATAATCTCGGATTAACACAAAAATCAGCACTTTCTGTCTCGGTTTTCAGCAAGAACCCGAGAGCTACAAAAACTGTTTTCAGCTTTCTGTTTTCAGTTTTTCAGCAAGAACACAAGCTGTTTTTGGTGTTGTTTTCAGATTTCAGCACACAACAAGAACAACAATAAGATGGATACAATGCTAGTGAATCGAAAGAGCCACACCCGGCTTCACTAGACTTTAAGATAACAAGAAGAACAACAACAACAATCCGAGAGAACAAGCTGTTTTTGTATTTTCGGTTTTTCAGCAACAAGATGAACAATAACAACAAGAAAGTAAGATAGTTAACTTGACATACAATATTCAAGAAACTAAGAACCCTAACAACATGAAAGGACCCTAAGCCTAATGAATATTAACACCAAGTTCTTACAAAGACCAAGAGGTGCTCACAACCTCAAAACCTTTGTTTCTAGCCAAAGAGACAACCCAAGGATCCCTCTCCTTGTGAGATCTAGAACCGGCTCCTCTTGAAGAAGAGAGAGTGAAATGTTATCTTTAGGTTACAAGTCTTTGTTGTGAAAATATCAAGAATCAAAGTAATCAAAGTAAATAATCTGAAAAATGGCCCTAAGGCACCTATTTATACTACTCAAAAGGTGGTCAAATGACCCTTCTATCCTCCACAACATGGGCTGGTCTTGGAGGCTTAATTATGGCCCATTAAGACCTCCTTTCTTCACACATAAAGTCCATCCGCCCCTTGTCTTTTTGGGCCAGCATTGGAGACGAGTTTTAAGGCCCAAAACCGTGAGTTAGGACCTCCTTTCTTCACACATAAAAGGCCCATCCGCCCCTTGCCTTTTGGGCCATTGTTGGAGACTAGTTTAAGGCCCAAAACCGTGAGTCCTTACTCCTAGATGCTCCAAGCAATCTTCCATATGCGAGATGGCTTTGAATTATGCTCAAAACGGTCCTCCGTGCATGTTCTTGTATCAACGAGGTGACCAATTCTTAAGCCTCTATGTGTGGGCCTCCAAAAATGTCAAAAATGTCGTTCAAAGATAAGGTGGCCATTTGTCCCGTATCATCCTCCCCTTCTTGAAAAGGATTCGACCTCGAATCCAAACCTTGCAAAATCAAAAACAAAAGAAAAACAAGTACACATCCTCATGACATGAGGGTTAGGGTTAGTGCAACAAAATTCAATCTAACAAATAACATCATCATGCCAAGGTTGCACATATTTGCAATATAACCAAGAATCCTTTGGGTTGATCGTGGAAAGCTTAGTACAAATGTCACAAAGGAAGTGGCTATGATGAACATCAATAAATAATGAGCATGGACCGAGACAACTCCTACCATGCCCTAAGATGGTACCGGGATCAAATGGGAGAAGTAGCCATGGACATGGGTTTCGGCCAAGCTCACTTTTCCCTAAGGTGTCATCCTCAAAATTAGGCATACCCCCTAGCCCATTAGTGGAAATGTCATGAGCACAAAGATGGTAGAGAAAGGTGTTACACAAGCTAACTTCAGCTATGGTGTCCTTATGTATGTACTCACTAGCTTCAAGTCCATCACCACTAGTAAGCTCGACATAGGAAACACATAAAGAAGAAGTAGATGGAATGTTTAAGCATGCACCACCTTTTATTTCAAGAGAATAATCCCCACATAGATATAAATCACCATGGGCAGCAAAGGAATCATTCACAAAAATATTTTTACAAGAATAACCATATCTCGGGTTTCCCAAGTAATCAAGCAAATCATGGTCATCTTCACCCGAGTGACTATCCCCTTTCAAGACTACACATTCCCTACCCTTAAGAGTACTTTCATCTTCCGAGAAGAGATTTCCATCTTGAGGAGAAATGTTGTCACACCATAGTGGGTTAGCATATAGGCTATAGCTTCCGAGGCAAGCTATACCATTATTTTCACCACTAGGTTCATTAGAAGTGTTTAAATCATCTTCAAACAAGACATTGTACCTAAAAAGCGTGTGATCTACCTCACGGACAGATTTGGAACCAACAAGTTCCTCACTCGCTAAACGATCAATATCAAGTTTTAAGGACTCTTCAAACACAATATTACCCCAAGAAGAGTTCTCGGGTTCATGCTCACCTTGATCAACATTTTCAACATCATTACACACTTGAGGTTCGTTAACGACATCATACACATCCTCAAGTGGTAGATAACTTTCACGCATAAGTTGATCAACACAAATTTCAGAAGATAATGTATTTTCATTCATCATGATGGTTTCAACACTAGGTGGACATGGATCGATCTTACAAGAAGAGTCGATCCGGTCATCAATAGGATCAACTAGTGTATCCACACTCACAGCATGTACATTATCATCAAGTGGCAAAGAAATAATACACTCACATATAGGCAAGCTACAACTCACACTCAATGGGCTACTAGCCACACAATTATCATTCAAGCGTACAAAAGTGTAAGAGTTTGCCATTTTACCTTGAAGTCCGTGGGTAGATTCTTCTTTGTCATGGTGTGAAGGTCCTCCAAAAGTTTGGGCAGCAACTTCCTTTCGGCATTGTTCTTCTTCGCTTTCCATGTTGCTACCTACACAAGTGTCCTTAGAAATAGAAGGACAAACAACGTTAGCTTGGTTTGGTGGTAATCCTCTTACTTCGCTCCACACAACCTCTCCTTTTTCCACTCTCGGATTACCACCTTTCACTCCCTTACTCCTCTCAATCTTTTGTCTCTCATAATAATTCGGATTGGAGTAGGTAGGAACTTCCTTTTGCGGCCCGGGCAGAATGTAAGTCTCGAGGCAATTCCCCCATCGGTCTCTCACAATATTAGGCCAATTTTGCACATTTGGAACCTTATGTTGTGCAAACCAATCGGCGCCTAGACTCACATGACCATAGGTTATGGGAAAAACATCACACCACACCTCCTCATGGTAATTAAATTGGGAGAAGACAACCTTTACCCTCTCGGTAACCTTAAATCTGTCCAAGAAGTATGGAACAAGTAAAGGCTCACAAAATAATCCCAAGTAATCAACCATGGACGGAACAATGTAGTTTTTATAGTACCTATCGTTTAACACAATGAGGCAGCCCGGTATCCCACAAATGGTCACCTTTCCGGAGTGTACACTCCTTCTCGGATCAACATTGTAAGGCACATGGGTACCCCTCGAATTTGAAGATGTGGATCCTCTTCTTCCCCTTGGACGGCCGACACTATAGCTAGTATAATCATTCACACCATATCGACCTTGATAAGAAGTACTACAAGGTGGAGAGTATGAATCGTCACACTCCTCACGTGTACTCTCATCATAGCTCTCATAAGATTTGCGAATGAAAGGGTTATTCCTAACACCAAGCCTAGGTTCGGAGTGGGGAGTGCAAGACTCCTCACATGTCCCAACTTCGTCATAAGATCCCTCACGAGGTACTACATCATCTCCAAAGTCACCATAAGCACTAGGCACTTCATTCACCTCATTTTCTCTCTCAAAACCGCAATCTTCAAATCTGCCTATGTTTTCACCATGGCCATTTTCATAGCCTCCGTAATCTCCCTCAACTTCGTAGCCATAAAAACCCTCACTACAATTATAGTCTCCCATATTGTAGTCACAATAATCCCCGGCTACCGAAGTCATTTTCCCCTTATGTCACCCTTCAAACCTACAAAAATGAACAAACAATATTAGTAGTACGGCTCCTTCCATCGTCAAGGTATTAGCCGCTTAATCACCACAAGTTAGTGTCTCACAAGTGTTGTATAATTGGCTAGTAACCGTGCGATTTATAAGGTTTGAGTAAGCTCTTAGCCGGAATGGATTCTTGTTTTGAAGACTCAAAGAATACTTGCCGGACTAGAATCAAAATTAGCAACTCATTCAAACGAATAAAGCACACAAACAACCGTAGACACGAACAAACGGCTCAAGGAACTAGTTAACAATCTAGTGGAAAGATACTAGTTGGTTAATTAGTTCTAGGACCAAGTAAAAGAAACCAAGAATCAACAATTAGAAACTAAAGAATATCCTAAGTTGAGCTTATAGTGACATGGTAGCATGCAAAGGGTCCCACACGTTTTTCTTCCCTTCGGATTTATATATATATATTCCTTTTTTTTTTTTTTTTTTGTCTTGCTTTTAATATTCACACAACTTGTAAGAAATTGAAAAGTGTTTTGGTGGGAAAACTTAAAAATTTGAAGTCTTGACCTTTTGTTCAATCTCAAGAAGGTGGGTTTGGTGGACAATTTCCACAAAACAAGGCTCCTTGATTTAGGGGAAGTGATTGACAAGTCTACAAAGTGATGGGTGTAAGTCTTTCACAATCAACTTTATAATCTTATCACTTGATCACACAACAAGATGAATATTTCAACAAGGATGAACAATATGCACAAGTTCAAGAGATGAACACTCACAAACTTCAACACTTCTTTAACACATAAACACTACCACCGATTTTTTTTTTCTTTTGGGTCTTCAACAACATACAACTTTTCGGCCACCTTTAAGTCACTACAAAATGTCCAAATTTTTCAAGCTCAACTTTGGATCTAGACACCTTAGTGTTGGTGAGAAAGAAACCAACACTTGAAACTCACTAAACAAGCAAAATAACAACTAGATCTAGGTGTACAACACCTTTCTCGGTTTCACCTTAGTGGACAGAAATTTTCAGATTTCAGAATTTTTTTTTTTTTTTTTGTGTAGTTGTTTAGGCCGAGAACTTGCCCAAGATGGGTTGTGTTGGAACACAACCGGTCTTGCTTTGATACCAAATGATGCAATATCAAAACCACAACACAATAATCTCGGATTAACACAAAAATCAGCACTTTCTGTCTCGGTTTTCAGCAAGAACCCGAGAGCTACAAAAACTGTTTTCAGCTTTCTGTTTTCAGTTTTTCAGCAAGAACACAAGCTGTTTTTGGTGTTGTTTTCAGATTTCAGCACACAACAAGAACAACAATAAGATGGATACAATGCTAGTGAATCGAAAGAGCCACACCCGGCTTCACTAGACTTTAAGATAACAAGAAGAACAACAACAACAATCCGAGAGAACAAGCTGTTTTTGTATTTTCGGTTTTTCAGCAACAAGATGAACAATAACAACAAGAAAGTAAGATAGTTAACTTGACATACAATATTCAAGAAACTAAGAACCCTAACAACATGAAAGGACCCTAAGCCTAATGAATATTAACACCAAGTTCTTACAAAGACCAAGAGGTGCTCACAACCTCAAAACCTTTGTTTCTAGCCAAAGAGACAACCCAAGGATCCCTCTCCTTGTGAGATCTAGAACCGGCTCCTCTTGAAGAAGAGAGAGTGAAATGTTATCTTTAGGTTACAAGTCTTTGTTGTGAAAATATCAAGAATCAAAGTAATCAAAGTAAATAATCTGAAAAATGGCCCTAAGGCACCTATTTATACTACTCAAAAGGTGGTCAAATGACCCTTCTATCCTCCACAACATGGGCTGGTCTTGGAGGCTTAATTATGGCCCATTAAGACCTCCTTTCTTCACACATAAAGTCCATCCGCCCCTTGTCTTTTTGGGCCAGCATTGGAGACGAGTTTTAAGGCCCAAAACCGTGAGTTAGGACCTCCTTTCTTCACACATAAAAGGCCCATCCGCCCCTTGCCTTTTGGGCCATTGTTGGAGACTAGTTTAAGGCCCAAAACCGTGAGTCCTTACTCCTAGATGCTCCAAGCAATCTTCCATATGCGAGATGGCTTTGAATTATGCTCAAAACGGTCCTCCGTGCATGTTCTTGTATCAACGAGGTGACCAATTCTTAAGCCTCTATGTGTGGGCCTCCAAAAATGTCAAAAATGTCGTTCAAAGATAAGGTGGCCATTTGTCCCGTATCACATGTCCCAACTTCGTCATAAGATCCATCACGAGGTACTACATCATCTCCAAAGTCACCATAAGTACTAGGCACTTCATTCACCTCATTTTCTCCCTCAAAACCGAAAGTTTCAAATCTGCCTATGTTTTGGCCATGGCCATTTTCATAGCCTCCGCAATCCTCCTCAACTTCGTAGCCATAAAAACCCTCACTACAATCATAGTCTCCCATATTGTAGTCACTATAATCTCCGGCTACCGAAGTCATTTTCCTCTTATGTCACCCTTCAAACCTACAAAAATGAACAAACAATATTAGTAGTAAAGCTCCTTCCATTGTCAAGGTATTAGCCGCTTAATCACCACAAGTTAGTGTCCCACAAGTGTTGTATAATTGGCTAGTAACCGTGAGATTTACAAGGTTTGAGTAAGCTCTTAGCCGGAATGGATTCTTGTTTGGAAGACTCAAAGAATTCTTGCCGGACTAGAACCAAAATTAGCAACTCATTCAAACGAATAAAAGGCACACAAATAATCGTAGACACGAATAGACGGCTCAAGGAACTAATTGACAACCTAGTGGAAGTTACTAGTTTGTTAATTAGTTCTAAGTCCAAATAAAGGAAACCAAGAATCAACAATTAGTAACAAAGAATATATCCTAAGTTGAGCTTATAGTGACATGGTAATCATGCAATGGCCCACACGTTTTGACCTTCGGGTTTGGGATGGATTTGTATAATTTTTTTTTTTTTTTTTTTTTTGCCTTGAATTAATATTCACACATCTTGCAAGAAATTGAAAAGTGTTATTTGGTGGGAAAAACGAAAATTTGAAGTCTTAACTCTTTTTCAAACTCAAGACAAGTGGGTTTGGTTGACAATTTCCACAAAACAAGGTTCCTTGATTTAGGGGAAGTGATTGACAATGCTACAAAGTGATGGGTGCAAGTCTTTCACAATCAACTTTATAATTTCACCACTTGAACACACAACAAGATGAATACTTCAACAAGATGAACAAGATGATAAGTTCAAGATGAACACTCCACAACTTCAGCACATAACATTCATCCACCGATTTTCTTTGGTTAACAACAACATACACCTTCGGCCACTTTCAAATCACTACACAAGGTTCAAGTCTTCAAGCTCAACTTTCGGATCTAGACACCTTAGTGTTGGTGAGAAAGAAACCAACACAAGAAACTCACTAAACAAACAAAACAACACTTAGATCTAAGTATACAATACTATTCTCGGATTCAACTTTCTAGTGGACAGATTTTTCAGAAAGTTGTCTTGGTGTAGTTTGGTTTTGGCCGAGAACTACTAGCCCAAGATGGGTTATGTTGGAACACAACCGGTCTTGCTTTGATACCAAATGATACAAGATCAAAATCACCACAACAAGATCTCGGAACAACACAAGAATCACAAGTTTCTGTTTCGGCTTTCCTCTTGAACCCGAGAGCTATAAAACTGTTTTTCAGCTTTCTGTTTTCAGTTTTCAGCAAGAACACAAGCTGTTTTTGTTATATTTTCCAGATTTTCAGCACAACAACAAGAAGAACAAGATGGATACAAATGCTAGTGAATCGAAAGAGCCACACCCGGCTTCACTAGACTTTAAGATAACAAGAAGAACAACAACAACAATCCGAGAGAACAAACTGTTTTGGTATTTTCGGTTTTTCAGCAACAAGATGAACAATAACAACAAGAAAGTAAGATAGTTAACTTGACATACAATATTCAAGAAACTAAGAACCCTAACAACATGAAAGGACCCTAAGCCTAATGAATATTAACACCAAGCTCTTACAAAGACCAAGAGGCACTCAAACTACCTCAAAACCTTTGTTTCTAGCCAAAGAGACAACCCAAGGATTCCTCTCCTTGTGAGATCTAGAACCGGTTCCTCTTGAAGAAGAAGAGAGTGAAATTTTATCTTTAGGGTTACAAATTTCAGATTTCAAAATAGACTAAGAGATGTCTCACTATCATGTTATATTTATACTACAACAAAATGAGTAAAAAGTCCCATCCGCCCTTGTCTTTGTTGTGGCCTCCTTGGGGAATTAATTTATTACACTTTAGACCCCTCCTTACACATAAGGACGTTGAGGCCCTTGCTTGGTTCGGCCAGCACTCACACACGGCCATTTGCTTGAATAAGGCTTGGAGTTTTTGTACTTCCCGAGCTCGGCTTCGTGTGAAGGGTCGTGTACTTGTGGAGGCTGCCCCAACCGCACCATGGTAATGTCCAAAATGCCCTTAGTTAAGGCCCAAAACCGTGAACCCTCACTCTCAAATGCTCCAAGCAATCTTCCATATGCGAGATCGCTTTAAGTTACGCTCAAAACGGGCCCGCCATGCATGTTCTTGTATCATCGAGGAGACCAATTCTTGAGCCTCTATGTGTTGGCCTCCAAAGATGGCACCGAAAGGTAAGATGGCCATTTGTCCCGTATCAATTATTTCTTTGCCACTTGATGATGATGTACATGTTGTGAGTGTGGATACACTAGTTGATCCTATTGATGACCGAATAGACTCTTCTTGTAAGATCGATTTATGTCCACCTAGTGTTGAAACCATTATGTTGAATGAAAGTACATTATCTTCTGAAATTTGTGTTGATCAACTTATATGTGAAAATTACCCACCACTTGAGGAAGTGTATGATGTAATTAATGAACCTCAAGTGTGTGATGATGTTGAAAATGTTGATCAAAGTGAGAATGAACCCGAGAGCTCTTCTTGGGGTAATATTGTGTTTGAAACATCCTTGAAACTTGATATTGATCATTTAGAGAGTGAGGAACTTGCTTGTTCCAAATCTATCCGTGAGATAGATCTCACTCTTTTTAGGTACAATGTCTTGTTTGAAGATGATTTAAACACTCCTAATGAACCTAGTGGTGAAAATGATGGTATAGCTTGCCTTGGAAGCTATAGCCTATATGCTAACCCACTATGGTGTGACAATATTCCTCCTAAAGAGGGAAATCTCTTCTTAGAAGATGAGAGTCCTCTTAAGGGTAAGGAATGTGTAGTTGCAAAAGCTACTTCTTCTTCTACTTTGTGTGATTTCATTGTTGAGAGTACTCATGGTGATTATTGGGAAACTAGTAGTGAGTACACACATGAGAGCACCTTAGTAGAAGTCGATTTGAGTGATACTTTTCTCTACTCTCTATTTTCTTTGGATCATATGTATGTTATTGTAGAGAGTATGTCATTTAGTTTGGGTGTAGACTACGGGAAAGGGAAGTGTTGTCGAGACCCGTGTCTATGGCCACTTTTCCCATTTGAACCCGGTGCCAAATTTAGAAATGGTGATGTTGGTGCACCAAACTTGTTACTTGGTCTACATGACAAGCAAAGTGTCACTCTTGATGTATCCTATAACCAAATCCTTTGTACATCTTTTATTGAGTTTTTAATATTCCTTGCAAAGGATTCTTGGTTATATTGCAAATATGTGCAACCTTGGCATGTTGAGATGATTTGTTATGCTAACCCTAACCCTCATGCCATGAGGAGTTTGTATTTGTTTGTCCTCTCTTCGGTTTTGCAAGGTTTGGATTCGAGGTCGAATCCTTTTCAAGAAGGGGAGGATGATACGGGACAAATGGCCATCTTATCTTTTGATGACATCTTTGGAGGCCAACACATAGAGGCTCAAGACTTGGTCACCTCGAGAATACAAGAACATGCATGGAGGACCCGTTTTGAGCATAACTTAAAGCAATCTCGCGTATGGAAGATTGCTTGGAGCATTTAAGAGTGAGGACTCACGGTTTTGGACCTTAATTAAGGGAATTTTGGACATTACACATGGTGTATTTACACACCATGGCCGCACCTATCATTAAGGGCAAAGTGGTCTTTTTGTATTCTTTTGTATTACACTATAAATAGGTCATTTTAGCTCATTTCTTGGCAGATTTTGAAGGATGAAGAATTGAAAGACATATTTTCTCTCTTTTGAGAGTGTAACACCCTTAGTTGTAGGGCTTGTAAAAGCCATCCTTAGCATAGGGCTTGGAAAAGCCAATATTGATCTTTGCTTGGAAACGGTAGATCTTAAGGTTAGTTCATCCCCTTGGTGGTCACCGTAAAAGTGTGGTTTTGATTGTTACATTCATTAGGGGTTAGTGTTGAAATACACCTGGTTCTTAATCTTGTAATAATCTTGGTCTCACTATCTATCTTTATTTTCTTGCAAATCGTGTATGTGTTGTGTAGTGGACTGTTTTGGGGTCTTCGTTGAATCCAAAACTTGTATTATTGCTGTTCATCTTGTTCATCACGTTTCATAGCTGTTTTGGTGTTAATATACACTCTTGTATCTTGTATTCTTGTTGTTAGTAGCGAATCCGAGTGTGGTCTCCATCTTGGTCCTCGAATCCTTAAGATTAGTGGACTGATTTGGTGTTTGTTTTGTGTTCCCTTCTCTTTTCCGTATCATAATTGCTGATTCTTAGTTTCATTACTTGGTTCTAGAGCTAATTAACATGCTAGTACACTCCTACTAGGTTGTCAATTAGTCCTTTTGAATTCCCTTGTTCGTGTCCACGTTTAGTTGGGTGCTTTTACTCGTTTGAATACGTTGTAACTTCTTAACTCCAGTTCATCAAGAATTCTTTGAGTTTCAAACAAGTATCCACTCTGGACAAGAGCTTTACTCATATCTTAAGGATTCATGCTTACTAGCCAATCTACAACATTTGTGGAGCTCAAGTGTGAGTGAACTGAGAGAGTGTGAGAGAGGAGAGGTTTAACGCTAACTTGTTTGCTGATTGTGTAGGTAACACCTTTGACATGGAAGGAAGCACTTCCCAAAGTGGGGGTACTACTGAACAAGACACTATGAAGGCCACACTTGAGGCCATTACCAGAAGTTTAGAGAGGTTGAACACGGAAGTTGGGGCAATGAGGGGAGATTTGACTACGATAAGTGGGAGATTGGAGCAAGTGGAGGGTCAAAGGAACTCTCGTCCATCCACTCCTCATCATATTCCTTCAATTGGGCATGAAAGAACTTCATCCACAACTATCTCACTAGAAACATTGCACCAAATAATGAATCCACCTCTAGCCTCACTAAATGCCCTAAATCATACCATTACTTTCCCTCCAAACCAAGAAGCAAATAGACCACGCCATTTCCAAACTCCTCCAATTCCACAAGAAGTATGTAGCCGTCCATTACCTCCAATAAATCTGAACGTACCCTACCAAACTCCACCAAATCAAGGACCACCACCTCCACAAATCCCAATGCCTCCAAATCAGATTCCAAATCACCAAAACCGACCAGCTCACTTTGAGGAACATGGTAGAGAGGAGTATGATAGATATGGAGCCTTTGATGATGCTTACATGAGAGAAGAGGAGCAAAGAAGGGGTCGTGTTGATCCAAGGAGGTACCGAGGGTATGGAGAACGGGGAAATCGACACCAAAAAAGAGACGTAGGCATCAATACCATCAAATTGAGCTTACCTATCTTTAAGGGTGAAAGTGACCCCAAGGCCTACTTAGTTTGGGAATCAGCTTGTGACAAAGTTTTTCAAGTTAATGATATCTCGGAAGAAAAGAAAAGTTGTTATTCTATAGCTCATTTTGAGGGTTATGCCAACACTTGGTGGGAGTACGTCAAGCGTTTTGGTGATGAATTAGTTGATGGGCAGCCACCACCTTGGTTTCGGTTAAGGTACTTGATGAGGCAACGGTACCTTCCCGAGAGTTATCGCCATGAATTACTTGCTAGATTGTACAACTTGCGTCAAGGCAATAAAAGTGTAATGGCATATTATGATGAGTTTCAACAACTCATGTTGAAGCTCGATCATCGTGGGGAAAAATCAGTCATGACATCATCCGGTTCAAGTGTGGGTTAAACAAAGAGATTTCCACTCATTTGACACTTCACAAATTTGATACCGTTGAAGGTATTTTCCAAGCGGCTCTTGAGATTGAAAGGGAGCTTAAAGAGAGGTCGTCGCTCAAGGCAAGGGGACAATCCATCTCGGGTTGGCCTTCTGCAAGGACGTGGTTCAATCCTCTTTGGGTTGGCCCAAAATCAAGGACCAACCCTCCACTACAAGGCTGCCCGAGTCCATAAAATTCCTTTAAAACAAGAAGTTCACAAGTATCCAAACCCAAAAGGATTCCAATGTTTCAAGTGCCAAGGTTGGGGACATAAATCCAATGAATGTCTAAATCGACATAACGTGATACTGCAGGAAGGGAGATTGTATTACCTTGGTGAGGAGGTGGGTCTTGAAAAAGAGGAGGATGAGGCCGAGCCTCAAGATGGAGAGGAAACTGGAAATAGGCCACTTGATGATGATGATGGTGAAGTTATTTACCCACAAGAAGGGGAGTGTGTTGTTCCAAACTTTGTAGTTAGACACGCTATGATTAGTAAGGCAATAAACGACCTTAGCCAAAGGGAAAATCTATTCCATACTAAATGCCTTGTAAAGGGGAATGTGTGCACTTTGGTGATTAATAGTGGTAGTTGTGCGAATGTCGTTAGTGTCGCTATGGTAACTTTCTGAAATTACCAGCTACACTTCATACTAGCCCTTACAAGTTGCAATGGTTGAACAAATGCGGTGAATTGAAGGTCATGAGGCAATGTGTAATACGGTTTAAGGTAGGGAACTACCAAGACGAAGTGCTTTGTGATGTGATACCAATGCAAGCATGTCATTTATTGTTAGGTAGACCTTGGCAATATGATAGGTCTACCAAACATGATGGGAGGACCAACCGATATTCACTTGAGAAGAATGGTCGAAAGGTCACTCTTTATCCTCTTTTGCCATCACAAGTGAATGAATTACATCAAAAGATGAGGGAGTTTAAGGAGAAGGGAAAGAAACCCGAAAATAGTGAAAAGAAGGGGAAAACCGTGGGTGGGGCAGTAGGGATTTACGGGACTGCCTCAACGTCAAATGGGCAAGAAAACATGGTGATGTTGGCTAGAAAGAAGGAACTCTTCTTAGATTATGATGTGGACATGCCTATGCTTCTTTTGGCTCATTGTTTTAATACTAACCCCACTAATTCTTGTATTTCTCCTTTTATTTCTTGTGTGTTGCAGGATTATGAAGATGTATTTCCTAAAGAACTTCCGTAAGGATTGCCCCGACTTCGGGGAATTGAGCATCAAATTGACTTTGTGTCGGGCTCACAATTGCCAAATAAGCCGGCTTACAGAAGCAACCCTACGGACACCAAAGAATTGCAGCGTCAAGTTGAGGAACTCCTCAACAAAGGGTATATCAAGGAGAGCATGAGTCCGTGCGCGGTTCTGGTGCTACTGGTGCCTAAGAAAGACGGAACATGGCGTATGTGTGTGGACTGCCGATCCATCAATGAGATTACGGTAAAATATCATCACCCTATCCCTAGGTTAGATGATATGCTTGATGAATTGAATGGTTCGTGTTTATTTTCCAAGATTGATTTAAGGAGTGGCTATCACCAAATAAGAATGCAACCCGGTGATGAATGGAAAACCGCCTTCAAGACTAAATTTGGTCTCTATGAATGGATGGTTATACCATTCGGCCTAACAAATGCTCCAAGTACTTTCATGAGGCTAATGAATCATGTGATGAAGCCATTTATTGGAAAGTTTGTTGTTGTTTACTTTGATGATGTCTTGGTCTATAGTAAGTCAATTGATGAGCATGTGATGCATTTACAATGTGTGTTTGATGTCCTTAGAAAGGAAAGGTTGTATGCAAATCTGGAGAATTGCTCTTTTGGTGTTAATGAAGTTGTTTTCTTGGGTTTTGTTGTTAGTTCAAGAGGGGTCGAAGTGATGAATCCAAGATAGATGCTATCAAAAATTGGCCAACCCCGCAAACCATTAGTGAAGTAAGAAGCTTCCACGGGTTAGCTAGTTTTTATAGAAGGTTTGTCAAAGGATTCAGCACCATAGTCGTTCCTTTGACCGCGGTCATTCGAAAAGACCAACCCTTCAAGTGGGGTGAAGAGCAAGCTAAGGCTTTTGAAACCTTGAAAGCTATGCTCGTTTCCGCGCCCTCATTACAATTGCCCAACTTTGATAAGACATTTGAAGTTGAGTGCGATGCTAGTAAAGTGGGCATAGGGGCTGTTTTGATGCAAGATTTAAAAACCCATTGCTTATTTTAGTGAAAAGCTCAAAGAAGCAACTCTAAACTACTCCACGTACGATCTAGAGTTGTATGCCTTGATTCGAGCTTTGGCCACTTGGCAGCACTATTTGTGGCCCAAGGAGTTCGTGATCCGAACGGACCATGAATCCTTGAAGCATCTTCGGGCACAAGACAAGCTTAACAAGCGGCATGCAAAATGGATTGAGTTTCTTGAAACCTTCACTTATGTTATTCAATACAAAAAGGGTAAGGACAACGTAGTAGCCGATGCTTTGTCTAGAAAACATGTTCTTGTGTCAACATTATCTTCAAAATTAATGGGATTTGAGAGTTTGAAAGAATTGTATCCCGAGGACCCTCACTTTGCTCCTATCTTTAGGGAATGCGAAGAAATGGGTAGGGACAAGTGGGATTCAGCTAGGGGTTCAAATCCCTATGCCTAGTTTGATGGATACTTGTTTAAAGGTAGACGATTGTGCGTACCCTCCAGTTCTTGGAGAGAGTTATTTATGATGGAAGCACACAATGGTGGTCTAATGGGTCACTTTGGGATCGAAAAGACCCTTGGAATATTGGAGGAGCAATTCTATTGGCCAAAAATGCACAAGGATGTGGCCAAGATTTGTGGCCAATGCATAGATTGCAAAGGAGCCAAATCGCGGATCCTACCTCATGGGTTGTACACCCCGCTGCCCACTCCTTTACGCCCTTGGCTTGATATATCTATGGATTTCGTGTTAGGGTTGCCTAGGACTAGACGAGGTCGGGACAGTATCTTTGTTGTGGTCGATCGGTTTTCTAAGATGGCACACTTTATTCCATGCTTTAAATGTGATGATGCACCTAGTGTGGCCTCTTTGTTTGTTGATAATGTTGTCAAGTTGCATGGTGTTCCAAGGACCATTGTGAGTGATAGGGACTCTAAGTTCCTAAGTCACTTTTGGAAATCCATGTGGGGTAGGCTTGGAACCAAGTTGTTATTCTCCATATCTTGCCACCCACAAACTGATGGTCAAACGGAAGTGGTAAATAGGACTTTGGGTGCTATGCTACGTTCCATGGTAAAAGGAAAATTGACTTCTTGGGAGGAACACCTATCATTGATTGAGTTTGCATATAACCGTGTCATACACTCAAGTACGGGAATGACTCCCTTTGAGTGCATATATGGCCTTAACCCCCTTACCCCTTTGCATTTAACGCCTTTGCCTACTGATGTTATGATTAGCTTAGATGGAAGCAAGCGGGCAGATTCGATGAAGATGTTACATGAGAAGGTGAGGCTTGACTTGAGAAGAAAAATCAAGACATTGCAAGGAGAGTCAACAAGGGTAGAAAGAAACTCATTCTTGAACTGGGAGATTGGGTGTGGGTTCACCTTAGGAAGGATAGGTTTCCATCTCAAAGAAAATCCAAATTGATGCCAAGAGGCAATGGACCATTCCAAGTACTTGAAGGATCAATGATAATGCCTACAAGATTGACCTTCCCCCGGAATACCAAGTGCACAACACTTTAACGTGTGTGATCTTTCTCTAGTAGATGCGGTTGAGGATGACCAAATGCTGAATTTGAGGTCAAATTCTTCTCAAGATGGAGAGGATGATACGGGTGTACAAATCTTTCCAATACGTTCTCGACCATTCACACGAAACCAAGCTTGGGAGTTACGAAAACTACAAGCCATGTTCATGCAAATGGCCATGTGTGAATTGGTACTTGATCCGCCATAGAGCTTAAATGTTTTTAAGTGTGAAAATGAGCCTTTAAGTGTAATAAATTACACCCCAAGGGCGCCCCATAACTGAAGGGTAGGAGGGTCATTTGTCCTGTATCTTGTGTGTAATATAAATAGATGCTAGTAGGGTTATTTTCAGCACTTAGTTCATACTTCATATTTCACAACAACAAGTCTTTTAACATTGAAAATTTCTCTCTCTCTCTTGTTCTTGAGAGTAGAACCTAACATCTTGCCAACAAAGTGTAGTTACACTTGTGTTTTTTCTTGGCTAGAAACTTGAGATCTTGAGGTTCATGAGTTCCTCTTGGTCTAAGTAAGAACTTGGTGCTGAAATATTTGGGTCTTAGGGTCCTTTCTTCAAGTTAGGGTTCATAGATTCTAGGATATCTTTGTGTCAAGTTACTATCTTTCATTTATGTACTCTTGAAACTATTGCAGTAACTTAGTGAAGCCGTGTGGGGCTGATTTCGATTCACTATAGGTCCTGCCATTTGTTGTTCTTGTTGTTAACATTGTACTCTTTGTAATCTTTCATCTTGTTGTCATTGTAATTTTGAAGTCTAGTGAAGCCGGGTGTGGCCTATTTTGATTCACTAGCACCTTGTTGCTCATCTTGTAGTTCTTGTGTTAGCTTGTTCATCTTGTTGTTGTTGCTAATTCTTCTGTTGTGGACTTGATAGTGCATCAACACTCCATTGTGGCATAACAAGAAGCCAACCAATCCATACCCATGATAGCATCAAAATCTATCATTTCTAACTTAACTAGGTCAGCCATTATATCGCGACTGCAAATAGTTATTATACAATTTCAATACACTTTCTTAGCTATGACAAATTCACCAATCGGCGTAGATACTTCAAGTGGATTTACTAGCAATTCTGGTGTTCTTTTGAACTTTCTAGCAACTAATGGAGTGACATATGATAATGTAGAACCCGGATCAACTAATTCATATACATCGTGTGAAAGGATGGACAAAGTACCTGTAACCACATCTGGAGAAGCCTCTAAATTTTGTCGATCCGCAAAAGCATATGTACGATTCTGAACTCCACTAGAGCTAGCTCCTCCTTTACCACCTCTACCGCGACCCATATGTTGTACACCTCTAAAAGAAACTAAGAAATTTTAGGTTTGAACCTACGAATCCAACTTAAGACTCATGAGTTTCACTCCGAAATCATGGGTTGGACTCGTAGGAATCAGACCTGAAGCCCTAAAATTCAGAGGCTTCATCTAATTTCCACGAGGTTAGTCATGACATATGACTTGAACCCACAAATCCTGGATTGCACTCGTAGGTTTGTTTCTTAACCTGCGAGTCCAATTTATAATTCGTGAGTTCAACCTACAAGTCATGACCTAGACTCGTAAGTTGGACCTGCACTTGCAATTTATTCTTCTTTACTTTTCTTTTTCAGTTAATGTGATTTGAGTACTGATGATTCTCCTTACAGGTAATATGGATCCAAAAGCAACACTTAAGAAGGGCGTACAATCCAAACTGAGAAATAAGTCTCTCGAGTAGAGTGGATCCGTGGAGAAGCAATCCATAGTACACTATTGGTGCAGTGCCAGACTAAGCGAGGCTACCATTCAGACAGGATCTCGGCCTGCCCTACCACTAATATCTCAGTCCAGGCCCCAAGCACCAGCAGCTCCTATTGTCTAAATAAAGGCTACTAAAATGGTACGATCACACTCTCCTACCTTTAGCCAGCCTGATAAAAGGGAGGAGGAGTCTAGTTCCAGTGCTAGTAAGAAGGAGTCAGCAGTCCCTTAGTGTAAGGAGGAGGCATAGTCTGTATCAGGCATTAGAAACAGAGAGATAAATATACCCCAGTATGAAAAGGGTGTAGAGACATTAGCTTGCACTGAGGATGCCTCTACTTCAGCTTCAGTAGCTCAAGAGTCCACACACATCTCTACTATACTAATAGCTTAGACCATTAAGAGATAGTGTGTAGAGGACATATAGAGCATGTATAATAGAGACATAGCTATTACTGATCAGGGGTGACCTCAGCAAAGTATAGTTAAGAAGCCTCATATTGTGATCACAACTTTAGCAAGATTCCAGACCTGAAGGCTATATTTGAGAGACATAGGCTTGAATAGATGGGAGAGTGACACGACCCAAACTAGGTCCTGGTCATGACAGGTATCTCAAGTCCAACAAGGATCAGAGACTACCCACAAGCCCCAAACCATAGACCACCTTACACTCAAATCGGATGAATTCTGAACATATAACAAGATAAGGGAACTTGAAACTTTCTATATTATGATATGTGTATAGCCAAATCAACCAACAACAAAACTATCCCAAGTCCACAGTAGTCTGACAAAACCTCTACCAAACTAAATATCTATAAATTATAGGGACATGCCCCCGACTATAGCAAAAAATAGTATCCAATAGAGTATAACTCAAAAAGAAAAACATAATCCTGAAATAGAGCCTTTCGAAGCATGAAAACTCACTACTTAAAGTAGACTTTGATTAATCCACAATCACTGAGCAGGATAAGTAGAAGTATGGCCAAATCTTGCATCGCATAGGAATACAACATTTGAAGAGGGTTAGTAAGGTGAATGCTAGCATATAACTCAGGGATAAGGATAACATAATGTAATGATTAACAGTTTAAAATCATTAAAAACCAATGCACATGATCAAATACATAAACATATATATATACACACATACATCACATGCTGGGGTAAGGAACAAAACTTTAACCTAGATTGTATAGCTCAACTGTCATGTCATAGTACCCACGAGCTATATGGTCCCCAAAAGTGTGATGAGAACTAAGTACCATGATTTGACATGATAGAAACAAGCACCCCATGCAACTTCAAGATCTCTTAGAGGAAAAACTTCGCATAATCTTCTGCTGAATAATTAGACCTCACTGGAAAGAAGTAAGCAGACTTAGTTATCCTATCCATGATGACGCAAATCGAATCAAACTAATTCTGAGATCGAGGAAGACTGGTAACAAAATCCATATTAATCACTTCCCATTTCCTCATAGGAAACTCAATTTCTTGATACAACCCTTCGGGCCACGAGTGCTCAACAACCTTTACTTGTTGACACACCATGCATTTAGCCACAAAATTGGCCACATCTCGCTTCATATTATTCCACTAATAAATCTCCTTAAGATCATGATATATCTTCATCAAACAAAGATAAATGGCATAACACGACTCATAAACCTCAACCAAGACCCTCTCTCGCAACCCATCTACATCAGGAACACATAATCTACCTTGGTACCTTAAGATACCATCGCCACCAATCTCAAAAGTTACAGCCTTTTATTGTCCCGCATCTCTTTTAATATTTATTAAGATAGGATCTAGTACCTGTTTCTCCTTTATTTCATCAACAAGGGATGACTTCGCCACCTCTTGCACAAACACACTACCATCCTTAGAGTCAAAGAGACGACGAACTCCAAAGTTAGCCAAATGGTGAATATCTTTCACTAATTCCCCGCTTATCCTTACCTACATGAGCTAGACACTTCATGGATAACCTGCTAAGAGCATCAGCAACCATAATATTTTTACCTAGGTGCTAGTGGAGACTCATGTCATAATCCTTATCTTATGATCAAAAAAGATATCTACATAGAATCCATACAAATAGTATCGCTAGATATTTAATGCAAACAACATGCCAACAACTCCAAGTTATGAGTCGGATAATTTCTCTCGTAAAATTTCAACTGCCTAGAAGCATAGGCCACCACCCTACTATGTTGATCAACACGCAACCAAGTCCCACACGGGATGCATTGCAATAAACCACAAATCCATCATTACCTTTAAGCAGGGTCAAAACTAGAGTTGAAGTAAACTTATCTTTCACTTCTCAAAACTACCCTCAAAAGTATCAGACCACAAGAATTTTGCCTTCTTCTAGATCAACTTAGTCAACAGGGTAGCTATAGTCGAGAAACTCTCCACAAATCTCCTATAATAGCTGGCTAACCCCAAGAATCTCTAAATATTGGTTGGATTCATGGGCCTAGGCCACTTTTTCACCACTGCGACTTTCTGCGAATCCACCATGATCTCTTTACTAGAAATGGCATGACCTATAAAAGTAATAGCTTTTAACCAAAATATGCACTTTAATAACTTAGCATACAATTGTTGCTCTTTCAGGGTCTACAACACGATGCGAAGATAACTGGCATAATCCTCCTCGCTCTTGGAATACACCAGAATATCATCTATATACACGATGATGAACAAATCCAAAAACTAATGAAAGATATTCATCAAGTTCATGAATGTCACCAAGGCATTTGTCAAACCAAAGGACATGACTAATAGCTCATAATGACCATACCGGGTTTGAAAAGCAATCTTAGGGATATCCACATCCTTAATCTTTAGTTGATGATAACCAAACTTAAGATCAATCTTAGAGAAACATCTAGCACCCTGAAGCTGGTCACACAAATCATCAATCCTAGGAGGATAATTATTCTTTACCATAACCTTATTCAACTAAAGGTAATCGATGCACATATAAAGAAACCATCTTTTTTATGCATGAACAAAATAGGAGCACCCCACGAAGATATACTAAGATGGATAAAACCTTTGTCAAGGAAATCCTTCAACTGCTTCTTAAGATCTTTCAACTCAATTAGATCTATTCTATAAGGAGGGATAAAAATAGGATGAGTGTCCAGAACAAGGTCAATCCCAAAATCAATCTCCCTATCAAGAGAGATACCAAGAAGATCGTCAGAAAAAACCTTAAGGAATTCATTAACCATGAGAATGGATTCTAAGGAAGGACCTCCAAGTTAGAATCCTTAACTCAGACCAAATGATATATACTTCCCTTGGAAATCAAATTTCAGGCTCTAAAATATAATATGAATCTTCCCTTAGGCACTAGAGAACTTTTTTCCCACTCAATGACTGGCTCATTAGGGAATTTAAACATTATATTACGGGTTTGATAATCTAAGAAGGTGTTAGTGCAACCAGTCTATCCCTAATATTACATTAAAATCAACCATACCTAACTTTATCAGATCTACCAGAGTTTCTCTACCACCAACAAATACCATACATTCCCTATAGACTTTTGTAGCAACTACAATATCATCCATTGGGGTAGAAATAAAAAAGTGATCAGGAATACACTCAGGATCGAAACCAAAATTTACCGCCACAAATGAGGTCACATAAGAAAAAGTAAACCCCCGATCAAGTAAGTAATACACATCACAAGAAAAAAGTCATAACGTACCAGTAATAACATCAAAAGATACCTTATAGTACTGTCAGGTAGCAAGACCATACAAGCAATTTCAGCCAGTGACGATACCAAAAGCAGATGCAGCACCCTTTGGTGCAGGAGCTGATGATGTGGAAACAAGAATCTTATTTTCCCGTGATGATACAAGATCAAAACCAACAACACCAAGATCTTCAAAGGAGACTCGGATTTCAGTTTAACAACTCAAGAACAACCAGTTTTTAGTTTCTGTTTTCAGCAACAACAACACAACAACAACCAGTTTTTGTTTTTCGGTTTTTCAGCTTAACAATACAAGAACAACAAGATGGATAACAATGCTAGTGAATCGAAAAGAGCCCCACACGGCTTCACTAGACTTTAAGATAACAAAATCAGTAACAACAACAAGATAATGAAAGATAGATAACTTGACATAAAACATTCAAGAAAACTAAGAACCCTACTTCAAGAGAAGGACCCGAAATCTGCTGAATGTAAACACCAAGTTCTTACGAGGACCAAGAGGTACTTAACAACCTCAAAACCCTTGTTTCTAACCAAAGATACAACACAAGTATCCCTCTACTTGTGAGCTGTTGGAGGCGGCTCCAAAGAGTGGAAATGAGAGAAATGTTATGTGTTTAGGTTTACAACTTTCTGAAATCTGAAAAATCTGAGGACCAACCCTCTAATGTGTCCTATTTATACTACAAACAAAAGGGCTAAAAGGCCCATCCGCCCCTTGCCTATTGGGCCAACCTTGGAGGCTAGTTTATTGCCCATTAAGACCCCTTCTTCACACACAAAAGGCCCATCCGCCCCTTGCTTTTTGGGCCAGCCTTGGAGACTAGTTTATGGCCCATTAAGACCCCTCTTCACATATAAAAACGTTCAGGTCCTTGGATGGTTCAATCACCAACTCACACACGGCCATTTGCATGAACAAAGCTTGGAGTTTTTGTAATTCCCGAGCTTGGCTTCGTGTGAAGGGTCGTGTACTTGTGGAGGCTGCCCCAACCGTATCATCCTCTCCATCTTGAGAGGAATTTGTCCTCAAATTCAGCGTGGGGTCATCTTCAACTGCATCCACGAGGGAGAGATCACCAACGTTGAAAGTGTTGTGCACTTGATATTCCGGGGGAAGGTCAATCTTGTATGCGTTGTCACTGATTCTCTCAAGTACCTGGAAAGGACCATTACCCCTTGGCAGCAACTTGGACTTCCTTTGAGCTGGAAACCGATCCTTTCGAAGATGCACCCACACCCAATCTCCGGATTCAAGCACAAGCCGTCTTCTCCCTTTGTTTACTCTTTTTGCAATGTCTTGGTTCTTCTTTTCCAGCTTGCTCCGCACCGCCTCATGCATTTTCTTCATTGCCTCGGCTCTTTTATTTCCATCTAAGCTGGTCATGAGATCACTAGACAAAGGAGTGAGATCTAAAGGGGTAAGGGGATTCAGGCCGTAAACACATTCAAAGGGAGTCATTCCCGTGCTCGAATGTATTACCCGGTTATATGCAAATTCCACCAAGGGTAGGTGATCTTCCCATGAAGTCAGTTTACCTTTAACCATAGAACGCAGCATAGACCCTAAGGTTCTATTTACTACCTCCGTTTGGCCATCGGTTTGTGGGTGGCAAGACGTGGAGAAAAGTAACTTCGTTCCAAGCCTACCCCACATGGACTTCCAAAAGAGACTTAGGAACTTGGAGTCCCTATCGCTCACAATAGTCCTCGGTTCCCCGTGAAGCTTGACAACATGTTCAACAAATAATGAAGCTACACTAGGAGCATCCTCGGTTTTAGCACATGGAATAAAATGAGCCATTTTAGAGAATCGATCAACAATAACAAAAATGCTATCTCGGCCCTTTCTAGTCCTTGGCAGCCCCAAAACAAAATCCATCGAAATGTCCAACCAAGGCCTAAGGGGAGTAGGGAGTGGGGTGTATAACCCTTGAGGTAGGAGACGAGATTTCGCACTCCGGCAGGCCACGCATTGACTACAAATTTTTGTGACGTCTTTGCGCATTTTGGGCCAATAGAAGTTCTCCTCTAAGATTCCGAGGGTCTTGTCTACCCCAAAGTGACCCATGAGGCCTCCGTCATGGGCCTCCCTCACAAATAATTCCCTCCAAGAACTGGAAGGAACACACAACCTCCTCCCTTTAAACAAATACCCATCAAACCGCGAGTAGGAGGAATGGTCATTCTCCTTAAGCCAACGGTCCCTTCCCCACTCTTCGCATTCCCTAAAAATAGGAGCAAAGGTAGGATCCTCGGGATACAACATCCGCAAGCTCTCGAAACCCGTCAGTTTCGAAGACAAGGTAGCAACAAGCACATGCTTCCTAGACAAGGCATCGGCAACAACATTTTCCTTTCCCCTTTTGTAATGAATTACATAAGGGAAAGTCTCGATGAACTCAATCCATTTAGCATGACGCCTATTCAGCTTGTCTTGGCTCTTAAGGTGTTTCAACGACTCATGATCCGTGCGTATCACAAACTCCTTAGGCCACAAATAATGTTGCCAATTTCCCAAAGCTCTAACAAGGGCGTACAACTCCAAATCATAAGTTGAGTAATTAAGAGTTGCCCCTTTGAGCTTTTCACTGAAATAAGCAACGGGCTTACCTTCTTGCATCAAAACAGCCCCTATGCCCACTTTACTAGCATCGCACTCAACTTCGAAGGTCTTATCAAAGTTGGGCAATTGTAATAAAGGCGCGGATACGAGCATAGCTTTCAAGGTTTCAAAAGCCTTAGCTTGCTCTCCACCCCACTTGAAGGGCTGGTCCTTTCGAATAACCGCGGTTAAAGGGGCGGCTATGGTGCTGAATCCTTTGACAAACCTTCTATAAAAACTAGCTAACCCGTGAAAACTTCTCACTTCGCTAATGGTTTGCGGGGTTGGCCAATTTTTGATAGCATCTATCTTGGATTCATCCACTTCGACCCCTCTTGAACTAACAACAAAACCTAAGAAAACAACTTCATTAACACCAAAAGAGCACTTCTCCAGATTTGCATACAACTTTTCCTTCCTAAGGACATCAAAAACACATTGTAAATGTATCACATGCTCATCAATTGACTTACTATAAACCAAGACATCATCGAAGTAAACAACAACGAACTTTCCGATAAATGGCTTCATCACATGATTCATTAGCCTCATGAAAGTACTTGGAGCATTTGTTAGGCCGAATGGCATAACCATCCATTCATAGAGACCAAATTTAGTCTTGAAGGCGGTTTTCCATTCATCACCGGGTTGCATTCTTATTTGGTGATAGCCACTCCTTAAATCAATCTTGGAAAATAAACACGAACCATTCAATTCATCCAGCATATCATCTAACCTAGGTATAGGGTGACGATATTTTACCGTAATCTTATTGATGGCTCGGCAGTCCACACACATACGCCAAGTTCCATCTTTCTTAGGCACTAGTAGCACCGGAACCGCGCACGGACTCATGCTCTCCTTGATGTAACCTTTGTTGAGGAGTTCCTCAACTTGATGTTGCAATTCTTTGGTGTCCGTAGGGTTGCTCCTGTAAGCCGGCTTATTTGGCAATTGTGAGCCCGGCACAAAGTCAATTTGATGCTCAATTCCCCGAAGTGGGGGCAATCCTTGTGGAAGTTCTTTCGGAAATACATCTTCATAATCCTGCAACACACGAGAAATCAAAGGAGAAATACAAGAATTAGTGGGGTTAGTATTAAAACAATGAGCCAAAAGAAGCATAGGCATGTCCACATCATGATCTAAGAAAAGTTCCTTCTTTCTAGCCAACATCACCATGTTTCTTGCCCATTTGATGTTGAGGCAGTCCCGGGAGTCCCTACTGCCCCACCCACGGTTTCTCCCTCCTTTTCATCATTTTCAGGTTGGTTTCCCTTCTCCTTTAACTCCCTCATCTTTTGATGTAGTTCATTCACTTGTGATGGCAAAAGAGGATAAAGAGTGACCTTCCGACCATCCTTCTCAAGTGAGTATCGGTTGGTCCTTCCATCATGTTTGGTAGACCTATCATATTGCCAAGGTCTACCTAACAATAAATGACACGCTTGCATTGGTATCACATCACAAAGCACCTCGTCTTGGTAGTTCCCTACCTTAAACCGTACCACACATTGCCTCATGACCTTTAATGCACCGCATTCGTTCAACCATTGCAACTTGTAAGGGCTAGCATGAGGCGTAGTTGGTAATTTCAGAAAGTTTACCGTAGAGACACTTACGACATTCGTACAACTACCACTATTAATCACCAAAGTGCACACATTCCCCTTTACAAGGCATTTAGTATGGAATAGATTTTCCCTTTGGCTAGGGTTGTCTATTGCCTTACTAATCATAGCACGTCTAACTACAAAGTTTGGAACAACACACTCCCCTTCTTGTGGGTAAATAATTTCACCACCACCATCATCATCATCATCATCATCATCAAGTGGTCTATTTTCAGTTTCCTCTCCATCTTGAGGCTCGGCCTCATCCTCCTCCTTTTCAAGACCCACCTCCTCACCAAGGTAATACAATCTCCCTTCCCGTAGTACTACGTTACGTCGATTTGGACATTCATTGGCTTTATGTCCCCAACCTTGGCACTTGAAACATTGGAATCCCTTTGGGTTTGGATATTTGTGAGCTTCTTGCCTTGGAGGAATTTTATGGACTGTTTTGGGGTCGGGCAGCCGAGTAGTGGAGGGTTGGTCCTTGTTTTTGGGCCAACCCGAAGAGGATTGAGCCACATCCTTGCTTCTAGGCCAACCCGAGATGGATTGTCCCCTTGCCTTGAGCAACGACCTCTCTTTAAGCTCTCTTTCAATCTCAAGAGCCGCCTGGAAAATACCTTCAACGGTATTAAATCTGTGAAGTGTCAAGTGAGTGGAAATCTCCTTGTTCAACCCACACTTGAACCGGATGACGTCATGACTGATTTGTTCCCCACGATGATCAAGCTTCAACATGAGTTGCTGAAACTCATCATAATATGCCATTACACTTTTTTTGCCTTGACGCAAGTTGTACAATCTAGCAAGTAATTCATGGCGATAACTCTCGGGAAGGTACCGCTGCCTCATCAATTGTCTTAAACGAAACCAAGGTGGAGGCTGCCCATCAACTAATTCATCACCAAAACGCTTGACGTACTCCCACCAAGTGTTGGCATAACCCTCAAAATGAGCAATGGCATAACAACTTTTCTTTTCCTCCGAGATATCATTAACTTGAAAAACCTTGTCACAAGCTGATTCCCAAGTTAAGTAGGCCTCGGGGTCACTTTCGCCCTTAAAGATAGGTAAGCTCAATTTGATGGTATTGATGCCTACGTCTCTTTCGTGGTGTCGATTTCCCCGTTCTTCATACCCTCGGTTCCGCCTTGGATCAACACGGCCCCTTCTTAACTCCTCTTCCCTCATGTAACCATCATCAAAGGTTCTATCTCCTTCATACCCCTCTCTACCGTATCCTTCAAAGTGGGCTGGTCGGCCTTGGCCGTTTTGATTCGGAGGATTTGGAATTGGTGGTCTTTGGTTTAGTGGAGCTTGGAATGGAGGGTTCGGATTTAGTGGAGGCACTTGGCGTTCAAATCCCTCTTGTGGAATTGGTGGGGTTTGGAAATGTCTTGGTCTAGTGGAGTCTCGGTTTGGAGGAAAATAGGTAGATGGGCTTGCGGTATTTAGTGGAGCTTGGGGTGCATTTAGCATTTGGTGGACCATTTCGGGGGTAATGGTTGCGGAGGAGGTCCTATCATGACCATTGGTAGATACATGTAGGGGAGTCGAAGGACGAGAGTTTCTTTGGCTCTCCACTTGTTCTAACCTCCCACTAATAGTCGTCACTTCCCCCCTTATTGCTGCCAAGTCTCCTCTCACGGCCCCAAATTCAGAATTCAACCTTTCAAGAGTCCGGGTAACGGACTCAAGAGTGACCCTCATAGAAACAAGGGCATTAGTATCCGCATCATGAGATGTAGTTCCTTCCATTGTCAAGATATTAGCCGCTTTAGTTCACCACAAGTTCGTGTTCCACAAGTATTGTATAATTGGCTAGTAACCGAGAGGTCTTAAGGTATAAGTCAGCTCTTATCCGGAATGGATTCTTGTTTGAAAGACTCAAAGAAAATTCTGCCGGACTAGAGTCAAAAATCAGCAATTCGTTCAAACGAATAAAAGCACACAATTAATCGTTGACACGAACAAACGGCTCAAGGAACTAGTTAGCAACCTAGTAGGAAAGTACTAGTTTGTTAATTAGTTCTTAAGATCAAGTAAGGGAAACCAAGAATCAACAATTAGCAACCAAAGAATATCCTAAGTTGAGCTTATAGTGACGTGGCAGCATGCAATTTCCACACGTTTTTTCTTCTCTCGGATTTTCTTTTTTTTTTTTTTTTTTTTTTTTTTTTTTTTTTGAGTTAATAATCACACAACTTGTGATAATTTGAAAAGTGTTTTGGTGGGAAAACGAAAATCTTGTAGTCTTTCACTCTTTTTCAAACTCAAGAAAGTGAGGTTTGGTTGACTAATCTCACAAAACAAGGCTCCTTGAATTAGGGAAACATGTTTGGGACAAGACAAAAGGTAATTGATGCAAGTCTTTCTTTTACAACCACTTTACAGCTTGTCTTACAACTTGAGCACACAACAATATGAACAAGATGAACAAGTTCAAAAGATGAACACCTCACAAACTTCAGCACTTCTTTAGCACATAAACATACAACCACCGATTTCTTGGTTATCAACAACATGCAACTTTTGGCCACTTCAAGTCACTACTCAATGTTCAAGTTTTCAAGCTCAACATTCGGATCTAGACACCTTAGTGTTGGTGAGAAAGAAACCAACACTAGAAACTCACTAAACAAGCAAAATAACACTTAGATCTAAACATACAACATCATTCTCGGATTCAACTTTCTAATGGACAGATTTTTTTTTTCAGAAAGTTTTCTTGGTGTAGTTTTGTTCAAGCCGAGAACTACTAGCCCAAGATGGGTTATGTTGGAACACAACCGTCTTGCTTTGATACCAAATGATACAAGATCAAAACCAACAACACCAAGATCTTCAAAGGAGACTCGGATTTCAGTTTAACAACTCAAGAACAACCAGTTTTTAGTTTCTGTTTTCAGCAACAACAACACAACAACAACCAGTTTTTGTTTTTCGGTTTTTCAGCTTAACAATACAAGAACAACAAGATGGATAACAATGCTAGTTAATCGAAAAGAGCCCCACACGGCTTCACTAGACTTTAAGATAACAAAATCAGTAACAACAACAAGATAATGAAAGATAGATAACTTGACATAAAACATTCAAGAAAACTAAGAACCCTACTTCAAGAGAAGGACCCGAAATCTGCTGAATGTAAACACCAAGTTCTTACGAGGACCAAGAGGTACTTAACAACCTCAAAACCCTTGTTTCTAACCAAAGATACAACACAAGTATCCCTCTACTTGTGAGCTGTTGGAGGCGGCTCCAAAGAGTGGAAATGAGAGAAATGTTATGTGTTTAGGTTTACAACTTTCTGAAATCTGAAAAATCTGAGGACCAACCCTCTAATGTGTCCTATTTATACTACAAACAAAAGGGCTAAAAGGCCCATCCGCCCCTTGCCTATTGGGCCAACCTTGGAGGCTAGTTTATTGCCCATTAAGACCCCTTCTTCACACACAAAAGGCCCATCCGCCCCTTGCTTTTTGGGCCAGCCTTGGAGACTAGTTTATGGCCCATTAAGACCCCTCTTCACATATAAAAACGTTCAGGTCCTTGGCTGGTTCAATCACCAACTCACACACGGCCATTTGCATGAATAAAGCTTGGAGTTTTTGTAATTCCCGAGCTTGGCTTCGTGTGAAGGGTCGTGTACTTGTGGAGGCTGCCCCAACCGTATCACGTGAAGAAACCTTAGAAGAAAAATCTCTCTATAAATGAATAATCTGATCAAATTTAAAACACATATTCCTCCTCTCTTCATAAAATCTATGAAGCACCTTCCTGCAACATCTACAAAGAGGATATGATGAAGCTGACTGAGACCCCTAGCCTGCAATTGGGCTCCTAGTGCTCTAAACCCACTATCATACTGAGAACGATGATCACTCGATGGCTTTGGGTAAGGAGAACTAGCCATAAATTAGGAACCAAAACTCCCTCATTGCTTCTTAGACATTTTCCATCATCTCTACTATTTTTCTGTTGACCTCTACCTTAATAAAAAAATCTCAACTTCTAACTCTGTCTTTCCCCTATCTCCGTCTGCTTCTTTATCTCTTCCTCAACCTAGCAGCTACATAACTAATCTGGAGATGTCCATGTCCTTGCTCAACAAGAAGTCTTACTCTCTAGCCTTCATACTAGACACTAACTCGGGAGCATACTAGGTCAACTGATAAAATTTTGAGGCATAGTCCTTGACCGTCATCCTGCCTTGCTTTAGATTAACAAACTCCTCTGTTTTTACCTCCCTCAACTCCTAAGAAAAGAAATGTTAGGAGCTCTCTTTGAAAGGTGAATCCACTTTTATACTGTGGTATTTTCAAGATTTTCACTTTTTATCATGTGGAAAATTCAATAAGCTTTTCATCGATATAAAATTTGCCTAAATCTTATAACCGGGTAAGAAGTTATGAATATTTCAAGTTCCCATTGTAAAAAAGCTCCATATTGGTCAGTGGCATGCCGCGCCACAAGCTAGAATGGAAATTGTCCTTTTCCAGTATCTTATTGCGATTTCCTCCGTATCGCGCCAAAGTTCCAGGTCGCAAAATAAGGGGCAACGCAATGGCTTCGTGTCGCGCCATCCTTCAGTTTCCCAATTGTCAAATTCTAGTGACATGACGTAATAGTGTCGCGTCGCGCTAGGGGTCCAATTCAGAAAATTTTTATTGAATTAACAAGACACGTCCAGGGTTAAAAGGGTCAATTTCCCACCTTTATTTAGGTCTTTAACTCGTGATTCAGCCACTTTTCACCCAAAATACACGCTCTTCTCTCAAAAACCTCTCAAGAACAACCTAGGGCTTTTCATAGAAGATTTAGAATCAAGAATTTCCTCCGTTAATCTTCGTGTATTTACAAACCAATGTATGCATAGTGTTCATTCATGGACTCCTTTCGTCCATGAAGCCCAAGATTCCCTTTTCTAAATTCAAGTTTATGGATTTTCTTATGAATTTCATGATTGGGCTGCTCTTGTTCATGTGGATAATAAGAAATTGAATTCTACTCCATGTTGGGTGATAAATTCTATGTGGGTTAAATTATTATAGATATAGATTTATTTAACCTATGACTAAACCGTTGAATGATGAAATTAGAATTGAACCATGATGTTTAATTATTGTACAATATTGTTTACATGTACCATGCCTACAATATTGTAACGCCCCAAAAAATGGATCCCATAGCGTCACATGGTGCTTGAGGCTACGAGTATCCCCAAGCTAACCCTTTGAGCCAATTTAATTTAGTTCAACACAAATTAATGAGGTTTCCATAAATAACCTTCAAATATCAACAGAGTAATCATCATCCAAGAATAAAAGAATTTCAGAAAAATAATAAAATATGACTTATTAGTCAACTCCCCACATCTATACTAGTCTGACAAGCCTCTAAGAAAATCAATAAAACCAGCGAGCCATTGAGACATGCCCCAACTGACTCATACTCAGTTATCAAATGTAAACAATTCCATAAAACCAACATCAGACATCACATCCTCGGAATATGAGGACTCACCAAAACAGAGGATGTAGAACAACCTGCCCAAAGAATCACTGTTGAACCTGGAACTGAGCAGCTAAACCTACATTTCGAGAAAATACAGCCCACATCTGAAGATGTGGGTTAGTACCATGGAAAGGAACCGAGTATATGGGGGTGTATACAGTTGTATAAACATCATCATCATAAATATTTATATGAAATATGCAGGATGTATGAAAGACTCACATAGCCTGAAGAAAGTCATCATAATCATGAGAGGATAAAATAAGTACAATAACACATGTGAGTCATCATATAATATGTCAATCACTTTTAGTATATCAAGAATATCAATTCTCATAATGTAAATATCATTTAAATCTTTCAAAAGAATGACTATCACAATTACACTTTCAAATCACTTCACCATTCACCATAGACACAAGGAAACACACACACACTGGGAGATCCTATAACCGACATAAACCATGTGAGTTACATGGAGTCCAACATACAACCCACGTTGGGGAGAGACGTCCTATCCTTGCCATCTACGTAGGACTATCGATATCAAATCCACACAAACTAATGATCACTATATAAATCAGCCACAGGCTCACTCATAGCACGTAGTTCTAGGGAAGTAAGGTCGCTTTATACCTCCCACTCGGTACTAAAGATTTCTTACAAACTTAGCTCAGATCATTTCAAAGACAATCCACAACAAAACAATTTCAGTAATATATAAATATACATCAGGAGCCATCATGCTTCCCATCTATCAAAATCAACCACGTTATGGATTTCTTTCGCACTCGAGTTCAAAATAACTCCATTAAGACCAAAAGGTCAAATCATTCAAAATATCTCAAATATTCAACATCAACGTGCTTATAACACACACTTTCTAAAAAAATACAATTTCCAATAGGGATTCACGACCCAAATATCAAAATCATGATAAATATCATTCAAGATTCATGCTTTATATCTCCACACATGTAAATTCATCTTTCAAAATCATAAACATCAAGATTTCATAATAATCCTCATAAGATATGGGTTCATGCTTCAAATTCGTATAAAATCAAATAAAAATCATGCCTTTGTAAAGAAAATTACTTTTGGGCACAAGAACGAAAGAGAGTTCTTGTTGAAAAAACCCCACATACCTTGAATGATGAACTTTAGATCGATACTCGTTTTTTAGATGTTAATCATACCTTTGAATAATGGTTCTTGGAGTTCTTAAACTAGGAACTTGGAATCTTGAATAAATTTGCAGAATTAATGGTGAACTTTGGAGGTTCTTGAAGTTGGATGTAGGAGCTTAGGATTTTCTTTTTGAGGGAATTTGATGAAATATAACATATAATGCTTCTAATAGGATTTAATATAGGGTTTGGATGGATTTTGAGTGAGGAGAAATGGCCAAAACGCCCCTAAGAATCTGTCCTTTGGTGGACTATTTTGATAGTTTAAAGTAGATCAACCATAACATTTTACTCCGATATCCAAATTGGATGAAACTAATTTTGTTAAAAAGAGAACTCTCATATCTTTCAGTTGATATATAGTATCTCACCTAGATCATTGTGTACAAGAAGTTATGATCATTTGAAGTTGACCCAAAAATTTACTTTTGATCGGCTGAAGTAGATCGACCATAACCTTTTGCTCCGATAGGCAAATTGGATGAAACTAATTTCATTGGAAAGAGGACTCGCAGAGCTTTCCATTGATATATAGTAAATCACCCAGATAATTATGTACAAGGAGTTATGATAGTTTAAATTTGGAGCAAAAATATGCCAGGCATCAGTACTTTTTCCTGCATGTTTTACTGTTCACTCCTATTCACGGTTCGATCGAAATGTTTGTAACTCGTCGCTCAGGTGTCCGTTTTTGATGATCCACATATCGTTGGAAAGATTATTCGATACTCTATGCAATGGTGGGTCATAATCTAAGACATTCCACACGGAAAATTTATAATTCATTCTAAAATATAGAACCCAACACGTTTACGCATAAAATTTCAACGAAAAATTTCTCAGGGTATTACATCATCCCCCCTTGGAAACATTAATCCTTGAATGATGCTAGACATGCCAAGATTCGATCGGGAATAGAGAATACAGCTGAAACCATTCATTAGACTCATCACCACATCGTTTCTCACTCCGAATGCAACATAGAATGCAGAAATTCAAGAAACTACAGCTGAACATATAATAAATGACAGCTGAACTGCTGCAACTTTTATCAAAAGTGCATGATTTAGGAAAGAACGGTACCTTCGGCTTGATTGGAATTCGCAAAAAATAGGTGCGGGTACTTGGACCGCATATCCGTCTCAGCTTCCCAAGTTGCACCCTCAACAGATTGGTTTCGCCACAACACTTTGACCAAGGGAACTTCTTTGTTCCTTAGTCTTCAGACACTGAAATCAAGAATCTCAATAGGAATCTCATCAAAAGAAAGATTTTCTTGAATGTCAGCACTCACAGAGGAATCCACTATCACAACATCGCTAATATGCTTTCTAAGCATGGAGACATGGAATATTGGATGAACAGAGGACAACTCGAAAGGCAACTCAACCTCATAAGCTACCTTACCAACACGGCTAAGAATTTTATAAGGACCAACATAACGGGGACTAAGCTTCCCCTTCTTTCCAAATCTCTTCGCCCCCCTCATGGGTTAAATTTTCAGATACACTAGGTCACTAACTTCAAACTCAAGGTCTCTCTTTCTAACATCCGCATATGACTTCTGAAGACTCTACGCAGTTTTCAACGTTTCCCTAATCAACTTATCTTTTTCCATAGCCTCAAATATTGAATCAGGACCACTCCAGCCGCTTCACCCACCTCGAACCAACCTATGGGTGATCTACACTTCCTCCCATATAAGGCTTCAAACGGAGCCATGCCAATACTAGAGTGGAAACTGTTATTGTAAGCAAACTCTATCAACGGTAAGTGATCATCCCAACTTCCCTTAAAGTCAAGTGCACAAGCTCTCAACATATCCTCTAAGGTCTGGATGGTCCGCTCAGCCTGACCATCGGTCTGCGGATGAAAAGAAGAACTCAAAAGCACTTGGGTACCAAGACCCTTCTGAAAAGCTTTCCAAAATTACGAAGTGAACTGAGTACCCCTATCCAAAGTGGTAGACAAGGGAACTCCATGCAGTCTGACTAGCTCTCGGATATATAATCTAGCGTAATCCTCAGCAGTATATGAAGTATGAACAGGCAAGAAATGAGCAGACTTAGTCAACCTATCAACCACAACCCGAATGGAATCATGATGGTGTCGGGAAAGAGGTAAACCAATCATGAAGTCCATATTTATCTCTCCCTACTTCCAGGTAGGAATACTAAACTTTTGCATTATACCACCAGGTCTTTGGTGTTCAACCTTAACCTATTGGCATGTCACACTTAGCTACAAATGCTGCTATATCTTTCTTCATGCTACTCCACCAATAGATTTCCCGTAAGTCTCAGTACATCTTGGTGGCACCAGGATGAATAGAATATCGTGCCCCGTGCGCTTCAGCCATAATCCTCTGTCTCAGATCATCAACATTTGGGACACACAATCTACCCTACAATCTCAATACACCATCTCCCCCTTGGGAGAAAACCTCTACTTTTTGGTCCTTGACTGACTCCTTTAGTCTGACCAAACTAGCATCTAAGTATTGCTTTTCCTTCACTTATGAAACCAAGTAGGATTTGGAACTACTCTAAACCCCTATACTACCTTTAACAGAGTCAAACAACCTAACCCCCAATCTAGCCAAACGATGTACATCATGAGCCAACTCTTTCTTACCTTCTACCACATGCGAAACACTACCCATGGACACTCTACTTAGGGAATCCGCCACAACATTGGCTAAGATTCAATTCTCTCTGGGTAAACACGTACTGCAGACTCTTATGATCAGTGAAAACATCAACATGGACACCATACAAATAGTGTCTCCAGATTTTCAAAGCAAACACAACAGCAACCAACTCAAGGTCATGGGTTGGGTAATTTTTCTTATGGGGTTTTAACTGTCTAGAAGCATAAGCTATCATCTGACCCTTCTGCATCAATACGCAACCCAACCTAACTCTTGAAGCATCACAGTACACCACAAAACCATCAATACCATCAGGCAAAGTCAAAACAGGGCCTGAAGTGAGTCGAGCCTTCAACTCCTGAAAACTCTTCTCACAAGATTTGGACCACAAGAACTTCACTTTCTTTTGGGTCAACCGAGTCATAGGAGACACTATAGAGGAGAAACCCTCAATAAAATGGCGGTAATAGCTAGCTAAACCCAAGAAACTTCGAATATCAATCGGAGAAATAGGTTTAGGCCAATTTCTAACAGCTTTGGTCCTTTGGGGATCAACTCTAATACCTTTGGAAGAAATGATATGACCTAAAAAAGCAACTGACCTTGGCCAAAACTCATATTTACTGAACTTGGCAAAAAACTTATGATCTCTACGGGTTTGCAAGACAGTTCAGAGATGATCAGAATGTTCATCCTCACTACGGGAGTACACCAGTATATCATCGATGAACACTATAATAAACATATCCAGATATGATCTGAACACTCGATTCATGAGGTCCATGAATGCTGCTGGGGCATTAGTTAACCTGAAAGACATAACAAGAAACTCAAAATGGCCATAACGAGTTTGGAAAGCAGTTTTTGGGATGTCACACTCCCTAACTTTGAGTTGATGATAGCCGGAACGAAGATCTATCTTTGAGAATAACTTGCACCTTGCAATTGGTCTTTGACTGGAGAGTTGGAATCTCAGACTTAGTGTCTTTGAATCTAACCAAATGGTAAATACACCCCTTGCAAATAAGCTTTCTATCTTTGAGGTAAGAGATAAAATGACTTTTGGGTGACACAGAATTCCTAGACCACTCAAACACGGATGCACCCGAAAACTAAAACTTGACCACTCAGGTCCGACAATCAATAGAGGCATAAGAAGAATATAGCCAGTCCATACCCAGAATCACATCAAAAATCTACCATGTCTAACTCAATCAGATCAGCCAACAAAACTCTATGAAGAACGGTAATAGGACACTTTTTATACACTTTCTGGGCAACAATCGAGTCACCCACTGAGGTAGAAACTAGGATAGGCTCAGGAATAATCTTAGGACTCATTTCAAAATTCACAGCAATCAAAGGTATAACATATGAGAAACTAGATCCAGGATCCAACAAAGCATACACATCAAACTGAAATAACGAAGCATACCAGTAACAACATCGGGAGAGTCCTTCTATTCCTGGAGGGATGATAAAGCATAGAATCTATTCTGGCGCTGGCCGCCAGCATTGCTAGAAGAGGCACCCTGAGCTAGGGCTGGGCGAGTCGCTGGAACTGAAGCACTAATAGTCTGAGTCTGGGTCTAACTCTGTGACCCATGTCACCATACCGAAAACAACCCCTCTTCTCACCCCAACACTCACCCAAATGAGCCCTACCACACTTAGGACATAGGGGACGATTTGGCTTACTGCCAACACCGTACTGGGACTTGGATGCATATGACCTGCTACCTTGCTCCCACCTACCTCTAGGCACGGGAGCACTAACAAATGATGGTGCTAGCATAGACGAACGATCCTAATACTGAGGGCGACTCCCTCCCTATGATCTAGTCTGACCCTGTTCGTGCTGCTCGGACCTAGCTCTCTTATTCCCTCTCATTCTATCTCTCTCCTTAATCTTGTCTGCCTTAATCTGTTAGGCATGAGTCATCATCCTAGAAAGATTTATCTCACTATTCAGCATAGCAAACCTATACTCCTTAACCACATAACTAGACACTCCAGTCACAAACTTACTATACTAGCCAAATTATCATCCTAATCAGGAGCATACTTAGCCAACTGATTGAGCTTTAGATAGTACTCCCTAACAGTTATAGAGCCCTACCGCAGGTTCATAAACTCTTCCACCTTCGCCTCCCTCATCTCCAAAGGGAAAACCTTATCCATAAATACATCCTGGAACTCTTGCCAAGTTGTAGGGATAGCTCCCTTACCTCTACCTTTCCTCCCAGCAACAACCCAGTCATAAGCAAGGTCTTTCAATCTATACGCAGCCAACTCCACACTATGTTCCTCAGATACATGCATCACCTGAGTAATCTTCCGTACCTCCTCTAAAAACAACCGTGGATCCTCATCAGACTTGAACCCATAGAATTCTGGTAGATTCATCCGCATGAATTCATGGATCCTGGCAGCAGCTGAATCACCTCTCTGCTGCTGTAGAGCTGGGGCCGGGTTGGCCTGAATATTTGCAGTAACAGCTTGGGCCTGTGATACGGTTATGACTACCCCTACGAGTACACGGCCTTTCACACGAAGCCAAGCGCGGGAGTTACAAACACTCCAAGCCTTGTTCATGCAAATGGCCGTGTGTGAGTTGTTGGCCGAACCAACCAAGGGTCTCAACGTCCTTATGTGTGAAGAGGGGGCCTAAAGTGTAATAACTTAAGTCTTCAAGGAGGCCACAACAAAGGAAGGGTGTCTTGGTCTTTTGCTCATTTTTGTTGTAGTATAAATAGAAGGTGATAGTGAGATATCCATTAGTTAATTTGGAATGCTGAAATTGTAACCTAAAAACACCAAAATATCTTCCATTTTCTTCTCCAAGAAACCGGATCTAGATCTCACAAGGAGAGGAATCCTTGTGTTGTCTCTTTGGCTAGAAACAAAGGTTTTAAGGTAGTTTGAGTGCCTTTTGGTCTTTGTAAGAGCTTGGTGTTAATATTCATTAGGCTTAGGGTCCTCTCATCTTGTTAGGGTTCTTAGTTTCTTGAATATTGTATGTCAAGTTGTTTATCTTCATTATCTTGTTGTTGTTGTTGTGTTGTTTATCATTCTTATCTTGAAGTCTAGGGGAGCCGTGTGGGGCTTGTTTCGATCCCTTAGCATTATTGTGTTCTTGTTGTTCTCGGATTGTGCCTAAAAACCGAAGACTATCTCTTGTGTTGTAATCTAAATCCCAAGACTTAAAACTTGTTGTTGTTGTGTTGTTGAGTTGGAATCCGAAACTCTTGTTGTTGTTGTTGGATCTTGCATCAGCCTGCGCCTGAAAGGCTGCCTAAAATTCAGCATGAGATATGTTTTCATTCAATGGGTCAGTGGGTTGAGGTTGCTGACCATCATTATTTTTTCTCGCTCGACGTAGAGGCATATATCTGAAAGAGAAGAGCACGAATCAATAGCAGAGAGAGACACTTTAAGCACGATAGACTTCTAAAAGAAAGAATCACATTTTTTCCTAAAATGTCTTGTAGCCTCTTGCTTATAGATATGGCACGCTACACACCAATGATCAATACTCTACTTAATGCGGCTTGTCACACTCCCTAGGATACCTTAAAACCTTAGGCACTGATACCAAGTTTGTAACGCCCCAGAAAATGGGTCCCAGAGTGTCACACGGTGCTTAAGGCTATGAGTAGCCCCAAGCTAACCCTTTGAGTCATTTTCATTTAGTTCAACACAAATCAATGGGGTTTCCATAAATAACCCTCAAATATTAATAGAGTAATCATCATCCAAGAATAAAAGAATTTTAGAAAGATAACAAAATACGACTTATTAGTCAACTCCCAACATCTATACTAGTCTAACAAGCCTCTAAGAAAATCAATAAATCAGCGAGTGATACAAGATCAAACCAACAACACCAAGAGCTTCGGATTTCAGCCCAACAACACAAGAACAACAAGTTTTAAGTTTTGGTTTTTCAGCTTACAACAAGAACTAGTTTCGGTTTTCAATCCACAATCCGAGAACAACAAGATAGAAAACAAATGCTAGTGAATCGAAAGAGCCCCACACGGCTTCACTAGACTTTCAAGATAACAAAATCAACAACAACACAAGATAAAGAAAGATAGATAACTTGACATATAACATTTAAGAGACTAAGAACCCTAACATCAAGAGAGGACCCTAAGTATAATGAATATAAACACCAAGTTCTTACGAGGACCAAGAGGCACTCAACGACCTCAAAACCCTTGTTTCTAGCCAAAGATACAACCCAAGTATCCCTCTACTTGTGAGGAGATAGTGGCGGCTCCTATGAGTGAAATAGAGAGGAAGTGTTTGTGATTTTAGGTTACAACTTTTCAGATTTCAAAAACTAAGTCTAACTCACTATGATGTTCTATTTATACTACAACAAAAAGGAGTAAAAAGACCCATCCGCCCTTGCTTTCTTGTGGCAACCTTGGGGATTAGTTTATTACACTTTAGGACCCCTCTTCACACATAAAAACGTTTAGGTCCTTGGTTGGTTCGATCAACAACTCACACACGGCCATTTGCATGAACAAAGCTTGGAGTGTTTGTAATTCCCGAGCTTGGCTTCGTGTGAAAGGCCGTGTACCTGTGGAGGCTGCCTTAACCATATCATCCTCTCCATCTTGAGAGGAATTTGACCTCAAATTCGGCATGTGGTCATCTTCAACCGCATCCACGAGGGAGAGATCTCCAACGTTGAAGGTGTTGTGCACTTGATATTCCGGTGGCAGATCAATCTTGTAGGCGTTGTCATTGATTCTCTCAAGTACTTGGAAAGGACCATCACCCCTCGGCAGCAATTTGGACTTCCTTTGAGCTGGAAACCAATCCTTTCGAAGATGCACCCACACCCAATCTCCGGGTTCAAGCACAAGCTTCCTTCTCCCTTTGTTTGCCCTTTTTGCAATCTCTTGATTCTTCTTTTCAAGCTTGATCCGCACCGTCTCATGCATTTTCTTCATGGCCTCGGCTCTTTTATTTCCATCTAAGCTGGTCATGAGATCACTATACAAAGGAGTGAGATCTAAAGGGGTAAGGGGATTTAGGCCGTAAACACATTCAAAGGGAGTCATTCCCGTGCTCGAATGTATTACCCGGTTGTATGCAAATTCCACCAAGGGTAGGTGTTCTTCCCATGAAGTCAGTTTACCTTTAACCATAGAACGTAGCATAGACCCTAAGGTTCTATTTACTACCTCCGTTTCGCCGTCGGTTTGTGGGTGGCAAGACGTGGAGAAAAGTAACTTCGTCCCAAGCCTACCCCACATGGACTTCCAAAAGAGACTTAGGAACTTGGAGTCCCTATCACTCACAATGGTCCTTGGTACCCCGTGAAGCTTTACAACATGTTCAACAAATAATGAAGCTACACTAGGAGCATCCTCGGTTTTAGCACATGGAATAAAGTGAGCCATTTTAGAGAATCTATCAACAACCACAAAAATGCTATCTCGGCCCTTTCTAGTCCTTGGCAGCCCCAAAACGAAATCCATCGAGATGTCCAGCCAAGGTCTAAGGGGAGTAGGGAGTGGGGTGTATAATCCTTGAGGTTGGAGGCGAGATTTAGCACTCCGGCAGGCCGCACATTGATTACAAATTTTTGTGACATCTTTGCGCATTTTGGGCCAATAGAAGTTCTCCTCTAGGATTCCGAGGGTCTTGTCTACCCCAAAGTGACCCATGAGGCCTCCGTCATGGGCCTCCCTCACAAGTAATTCCCTCCAAGAACTAGAAGGAACACACAACCTCCTCCCTTTGAACAAATACCCGTCGAACCGAGAGTAGGAGGAATGGTTATTTTCCTTAAGCCAACGGTCCCTTCCCCACTCTTCGCATTCCCTAAAAATAGGAGCAAAGGTAGGATCCTCGGGATACAACATCCGCAAGCTCTCAAAACCCATTAACTTCGAAGACAAGGTAGCAACAAGCACATGCTTCCGAGACAAGGCATCGGCAACAACATTTTCCTTTCCCCTTTTGTAATGAATTACATAAGGGAAAGTCTCGATGAACTCAATCCACTTAGCATGACGCCTATTCAGCTTGTCTTGGCTCTTAAGGTGTTTCAACGACTCATGATCCGTTCGTATCACAAACTCCTTAGGCCACAAATAGTGTTGCCAATTTCCCAAGGCTCTAACAAGGGCGTACAACTCCAAATCATAAGTCGAGTAATTAAGAGTTGCCCCTTTGAGCTTTTCACTGAAATAGGCAACGGGTTTACCTTCTTGCATCAAAACAGCCCCGATGCCAACCTTACTAGCATCACACTCTACTTCAAACATCTTATCAAAATCGGGCAATTGCAATAAAGGCGCCGAGATAAGCGTAGCTTTCAAGGCCTCAAAAGCCCTAGCTTGATCTTCACCCCATTTAAAGGGTCCGTCCTTCCTAATTACCTCGGTCAAGGGGGCTGCTATGGAGCTAAATCCTTTGACAAACCTCCTATAAAAGCTTGCCAACCCGTGGAAACTTCGGATTTCTCCAATAGTTTTAGGGGTCGGCCAACTTCGTATAGAGTCTATCTTGGAGTCGTCCACTTCCACACCCCTTGAGCTCACGACAAAACCCAAGAATACAACTTTATCAACACCAAAAGAACACTTCTCCATGTTGGCATACAACTTCTCCTTTCGGAGTACATCAAACACACATCTCAAATGCATTACATGATCATCAATAGACTTACTATACACCAACACATCATCAAAGTAAACCACCACAAACTTTCCAATATAAGGCTTCATTACATGATTCATTAGCCTCATAAATGTGCTAGGAGCATTGGTAAGGCCGAAGGGCATGACCAGCCACTCATATAGACCAAATTTGGTCTTGAATGCGGTCTTCCACTCATCACCGGGTTGCATGCGAATTTGGTGATAGCCGCTCCTAAGGTCCACTTTAGAAAACACACAAGATCCGTGGAGCTCATTTAACATATCATCTAGTCTAGGGATCGGATGACGATACCTTATAGTGATTTTGTTGATGGCTCTACAATCGACGCACATGCGCCAAGTTCCGTCCTTCTTTGGCACCAAAAGCACCGGGACAGCACACGGACTCAAGCTTTCCTTGATATATCCCTTGTTGAGAAGCTCCTCAACTTGCCTTTCAAGCTCCTTAGTGTCCACGGGATTGCTCCTATAGGCCGGTTTGTTCGGAAGTTGTGATCCCGGCACCAAATCAATTTGGTGTTCAATGCCCCGAAGTGGGGGCAATCCTTGCGGAAGTTCTTGAGGAAACACATCTTCATACTCCTGCAACACACAAGAAATCAAAGGGGAAATGGAAGGATTAGTGGGGTTAGTATTAAAGCAGTGGGCCAAAAGTAGCATCGGCTTGTTTTCATCATGGTCCACGAAGAGTTCTTTCCTCCTAGCCAACATCACTACATTTTCCATCTCCCTTGGTGTGGGGACAGCCTCGGATGCCCCTACCTTCTCACCTACGGCATCCCCCCTCTTCTCTCCCTTCTCGGGTTCCTTCCCCTTTCCCTTTAACTCTCGCATCTTTTGATGCCACTCATTTACTTGGGAGGGTGAAAGAGGGTGAAGTGTGACCTTTCGGCCATCCTTCTCAAGCGTATACCGGTTGGTCCTCCCATCGTGTTTAGTAGACCTATCATATTGCCATGGTCTACCTAACAACAAGTGACACGCTTGCATTGGAATCACGTCACAAAGCACTTCGTCGTAGTAGTTTCCCACCTTGAACCGAATCACACATTGCCTTGTGACCCTTAATTCACCACAATCGTTCAACCATTGTAGCTTGTGAGGACTAGTGTGTGGAGTAGTCGGTAGTTTCAAGAAATTGACCATAGCATGACTCGCGACATTTGTACAACTTCCACTATCAATTACCATGGTGCACACACTCCCCTTTACAAGACACTTAGTATGGAATAGATTTTCCCTTTGACTCGGATCATCTATCGCCTTACTAATCATGACACGTCTAACCACAAAGTTTGGAACCACACACTCCCCTTCTTGTGGATAGACATCTTCACTATCATCCAATCCATCATCATTCGGCCCATTTTCAGCTTCCTCTACATCTTGAGGCTCGGCCTCGTCTTCCCCCCTTTCGAAAACCACCTCCTCACCAAGGTAGTACACTTTCCCTTCTCGTAGGATCACATTACGCCGGTTCGGACATTCATTGGCCTTATGCCCCCAACCTTGGCACTTGAAGCATTGGAACCCCTTTGGATTGGGATATTTGTGAGCCTCCGGTCTTGGAGGAAACTTAGGGACCGTTTTGGGCTCGGGCAGCTTAGTAGGACCAGTTTGGTCCTTGTTTTTGGGCCAACCCGAGGGGGCTTGTACCCTTGCCTTGAAGGTTGATCTCTCCTTAAGTTCCCGTTCAATCTCTAGGGCCGCTTGGAATATACCGTCAATGGTCTCAAACAGGTGAAGGGTCAAGTGAGTGGAGATCTCTTTGTTCAATCCACACTTGAACCGGATGATGTCGTGACTGATTTGCTCCCCTCGGTGATCAAGTTTCAACATGAGTTGTTGGAACTCGTCAAAATAGTCCATCACACTCTTGCCTCCTTGCCGCAAGCCATATAGTCTAGCAAGTAACTCATGACGATATCTCTCGGGAAGGTATCGTTGCCTCATCAAGTACCTCAACCGATACCAAGGTGGTGGCTGCCCATCAATTACTTCATTACCAAACCGTTTAACATACTCCCACCAAGTGTTAGCATAGCCCTCGAGGTGAGCTATAGCGTAGCAACTCTTCTTTTCTTCCGAGATGTCATTAACTTGGAAAACCTTGTCACAAGCCGATTCCCAAGTCAAGTAGGTCTCGGGGTCACTTTCACCCTTAAAGATAGGTAGGCTCAACTTGATGGTGTTGATGCCTATGTCTCTCTCTTGGTGTCGGTTTCCCCTATCTCCATACCCCCGGTATCTCCTAGGTTCTCCGCGACCCCCTCTTAACTCCTCCTCCCTCATATAAGCATCATCAAAGGCTCCCTCTCCATCATACTCCTCTCTACCGTATCCGTCAAAGTGGGCTGGTCGACCTTGGCCGTTTTGATTCGTAGGAATTGGAATTTGTGGTCTTTGGTTTAATGGAGCTTGGAAGGGAGGGTTCGGATTTAGTGGAGGTACTTGGCGCCCAAATCCCTCTTGTGGAATTGGAGGAGCTTGGAAATGTAGTGGTCTAGTGGAGTCTCGGTTTGGAGGAAAGTTGGTAGATTGGTTTGCGGTATTTAGTGGAGCTTGGGGTGCATTTAGCATTTGGTGGACCATTTCGGGAGTGATGGTTGCGAAGGAGGTCCGATCATGACCATTGGTAGAGACATGTAGAGGAGTCGATGGCCGAGAGTTCCTTTAACTCTCCACGTGATCTAGTCTCCCACTAATAGTCGATACTTCCCCCCTTATTGCTGCCAAGTCCCCTCTCACGGCCCCAAATTCCGAATTCATCCTTTCAAGTGTCCGAGTAACGGCCTCAAGAGTGGCCCTCATTGAGTCAAGGGCATTAGTATCCGCATTATGAGATGTTGTTCCTTCCATCGTCAAGGTATTAGCCGCTTTAGTTCACCACAAGTTCGTGTTCCACAAGTGTTGTATAATTGGCTAGTAACCGTGAGATTTATAAGTTTTGAGTAAGCTCTTATCCGGAATGGATTCTTGTTTGAAGACTCAAAGAATGCTTGTCGGACTAGAGTCAAAATCAGCAACTCATTCAAACGAATAAAAGCACACAAATAATCGTTGACACGAACAAACGGTTCAAGGGACTAGTTAACAACCTAGTAGGAAGGTACTAGTTTGTTAATTAGTTCTACGACCAAGTAAGGGAAACCAAGAATCAACAATTAGCAACCAAAGAGTATCCTAAGTTGAGCTTATAGTAACATGGTAGCATGCAATGGTCCCACACGGTTTTTTTTTTCTTCTCTCGGATTTTTTTTTTGTCTTGAGTTATTAGTCACACAACTTGTGATAATTTGAAAAGTGGTTTTGGTGGGAAAAACTAAATTCTTGAAGTCTTTCACTCTTTTTCAAACTCAAGCAAGTAGGTTTGGTTGACAAATTCCACAAAACAAGGCTCCTTGATTTAGGGAAAGTGATTGACAAGACTACAAAGTGATGGGTGCAAGTCTTTCACAACAACTTTATAACTTTACCACTTGAGCACACAACAAGATGAACACTTCAACAAGATGAACAAGATGACAAGTTCAAAAGATGAACACTTCAACAAACTTCAACAACTTCTTTAGCACATAAACACAACCACCGATTTTCTTTTGGGTTTTTTTTTTTTTTTTTAACAACATGCAACTTTCGGCAACTTTAAGTCACCACACAATGCCAAATTTTCAAGCTCAACTTTCGGATCTAGACGCCTTAGTGTTGGTGAGAAAGAAACCAACACTAGAAACTCACTAAACAAGCAAAATAACACCTAGATCTAAGCATACAACATCATTCTCGGTTTCAACTTTTAGTGGACAGATTTCAGATTTTTTTTTTGTAGTTTGTTTGATCCGTGAACTAGCCCAAGATGGGTTATGTTGGAACACAACCGGTCTTGCTTTGATACCAAATGATACAAGATCAAACCAACAACACCAAGAGCTTCGGATTTCAGCCCAACAACACAAGAACAACAAGTTTTAAGTTTTGGTTTTTCAGCTTACAACAAGAACTAGTTTCGGTTTTCAATCCACAATCCGAGAACAACAAGATAGAAAACAAATGCTAGTGAATCGAAAGAGCCCCACACGGCTTCACTAGACTTTCAAGATAACAAAATCAACAACAACACAAGATAAAGAAAGATAGATAACTTGACATATAACATTCAAGAGACTAAGAACCCTAACATCAAGAGAGGACCCTAAGTCTAACGAATATAAACACCAAGTTCTTACGAGGACCAAGAGGCACTCAACGACCTCAAAACCCTTGTTTCTAGCCAAAGATACAACCCAAGTATCCCTCTACTTGTGAGGAGATAGTGGCGGCTCCTATGAGTGAAATAGAGAGGAAGTGTTTGTGATTTTAGGTTACAACTTTTCAGATTTCAAAAACTAAGTCTAATTCACTATGATGTTCTATTTATACTACAACAAAAAGGAGTAAAAAGACCCATCCGCCCTTGCTTTCTTGTGGCAACCGTGGGGATTAGTTTATTACACTTTAGGACCCCTCTTCACACATAAAAACGTTTAGGTCCTTGGTTGGTTCGATCAACAACTCACACACGGCCATTTGCATGAACAAAGCTTGGAGTGTTTGTAATTCCCGAGCTTGGCTTCGTGTGAAAGGCCGTGTACCTGTGGAGGCTGCCTTAACCGTATCAGCGAGCCATTGAGACATGCCCCAACTGACTCATACTCAGTTATCAAATGTAAATGATTCTGTGAAACCAACATCAGACATCACGTCCTTGGAACATGAGGACTCACCACAATAGAGGATGTAGAATAGAGTGCCTGAAAAATCACTGTCAAACCTGGAACTGAGCACCTGAACCTACATTCTAAGAAAATGCAGCCCACATCTGAAGATGTGGGTTAGTACCATGGAAAGAAACCGAGTATATGGGGGTGTATGCAGTTGTATAAACATCATCATCATAAATATTTATAGTAAATATGCAGAATGTATGAAAGACTCACATAGCCCGAAGAAAATCATCATAATCATGAGAGGATGAAATAAGTACAATAACACATGTGAGTCATCATATAATTTGTTAATCACTTTCAGTTCATCAAGAATATCAATTCTCATAATGTAAATATCATTTAAATTTTTTGAAAGAATAACTTTCACAATTCCACTTTCAAATCACTTCACCATTCACCATAGACACAAGGAAACACACACACTGGGAGATCCTATAACCGACATAAACCATGTGAGCTATATGGAGTCCAACGTACAACCCACGTTGGGGAGAGTCGTCCTATCCTTGCCATCGGAGTAGGACTATCAATATCAAATCCACACAAACTAGTGATCACTATATAAATCAGCCTCAGGCTCACTCCTATGGGGCCATGTAGTTCTAGGGAAGTAAGATCGCTTTATACCTCCCACTCGGTGCCAAAGATTTCTCCCGAACTTAGCTCAGATCATTTCAAAGACAATCCACAACAAAATAATTTCAGTAATATGTAAATATACATCGGGAGCCATCATGCTTCCCATCTATCAAAATCAATTACATTGTGGATTTTTTTCACACTCGAGTTAAAAATAACTCCATTAAAACTAAAAGGTCAAATCATTCAAAATATCTCAAATATTCAACATCAACATGCTTATAACATACACTTTCTCAAAAAAACAATTTCCAATAGGGATTCATGACCCAAATATCAAAATCATGATAAATATCGTTCAAGATTCATGCTTTATATTTTCACACATGTAAATTCATCTTTCAAAATCATAAACATCAAGATTTTATAATAATCATCATAAGATATGGGTTCATTCTTTAAATTCATAAAAATCAAATAAAAATCCTGCCCTTGTAAAGAAAATTACTTTTGGGCACAAGAACGAAAGAGAGTTCTTGTTGAAAAAACCCACATACCTTGACTGATGAACTTTAGATCGATACTCATTTTGAGATGTTAATCGTACCTTTGAATGCTGGTTCTTGGAGTTCTTGAACTAGGAACTTGGAATCTTGATTAAATTTGCAGAATTAATGGTGAACTTTGGAGGTTTGAGGGAATTTGACGAAATATAACATATAATGCTTCTAATAGGCTTTAATATAGGGTTTGGATGGATTTTGGGTGAGGGGGAATGACTAAAACGCCCCTAAAAATCAAATAATTCTCAAATCTGTCCTTTGGTGGACTATTTTGATAGTCTGAAGTAGATCAACCATAACATTTTACTTTGATATCCAAATTGGATGAAATCAATTTCATTAAAAAGAGGACTCTCATATCTTTCCATTGATATATAGTATCTGAACCAGATCATTGTGTACGAGGAGTTATGATCGTTTGAAGTTGACCTAAAAATTTACTTTTGATAGGCTGACCATAACTTTTTGCTCCGATAGAAAAATTGGATGAAACTAATTTCATTAGAAAGAGAACTCGCAGAGCTTTTTTTTGATATATAGTAGATCATTCAGATCATTATGTACAAGGAGTTATGATTTTTTAAAGTTGGAGCAAAAATACGCCAGGCCTCTATACTTTTTCCTGCACGTTTTACTGTTCACTACTATTCATGGTTCGATCGGAATGTTCATAACTCGTCGCTCAGGTGTCCGTTTCGGATGATCCATATATCATTGGAAAGATTATTTGATACTCTACACAATGATGGGTCATAATCTAAGAGATTCTACACGAAAACTTTATAATTTATTCTAGAAGATAGAACCCAACACGTTTACGCACAAAATTTCAATGAAAAATTTCCCGGGGTATTACATGCTGCATAGCTAAGAGATAACAAGAGAGAGAATCTTGAAAGCTATTTTTCTTGTGGCTAGTTAAAATGAGCTATAAGGGCTGGTTTTAATCCTTTCAAAAAGAGCTGCTCTTGGCTGAATTTCTTGGTCATTTTTGGGCCATAATTTATCAAGTAGGTGATTCTCCTATTTTCCCATTATATTGGGCCTTTGTGGATTTAAAACTATTGGGCCTTGGCTGCCCATTCTACTCCTTTTCTCTTACTTAATTTGGGCCAAAATTAACTTAAGTAGGTGGTAGTGTATTTGGCCCAATAAGCTGGTCATGGGATCCTTAATAGGTGATTCACCTACTAGCTTAAAATAAGTCAAGCAAGCACCTCAATATTTTGTTCCATTTTAAGATCAAAATGCTTATAGTTAAACTTAAAACTTGGTCACTTCATCCTTTAGATTCAAATACATATTTAAGGGCCCAAGTTTATATTCTCTCATCGAAGGTAACTTAATCATACCACGTTTCAGTACATGTGGGAACTCCTCCAAACCTATCTTACCGTCACCAATCACATAGGATATCCAAGCCTATTACCTACCCCATAAGTCCATATCAAGTGCCACATAAGTAGAACTAGTAAACTCGGAATATAGGGTGTTACAGTATAGTTGTTGGACAAGCTCAAGGACAAGCCATTCCAACTAGAGGTTCTAGTGATGCAAATAGGGAAGCTAGCCTACGAACATAGGATTTTATCAAATTGGATCCTTCCACGTTCACCGGATCACAACTTTAGCCTTACATATTCAGTACATATTTTCGTACTGACGTCCCTCACGGGGGACCTGCATTTCACGCTGCAGGCATAGGTACTTCAGCTCATACACCTTACTTGTAGGAGCGCAGGCTATTCCGTGTATATTGGTGAGCTCCAGGTTGATTTGGGGCTTTCCGAGTCTGTTCCATATGTTTTGGTATTGTGCAGTAGGTTAAGAGTAGGACGGGGGATTTGTCCCGACCCTAACTAAGTCTATGTATCTTTTAGAGGCTTTATAGACTAATGTAAAGTTATGGTAATGTTTGGTCTTTAGATGTGGTGGCCCCAATGGCCAAGTATTATATAATATCATGTTTATCAGAACCTTTAGTTGTTATAATATCATGTTTATCAGAACCTTTAGTTGGTTCTTTCGGGCCTTTACAGCTACGAGTGCCTGTCCGCCCCAATAGGGTTTGAGGCATGACAAAAGTGGTATCAGAGCAGTCGTCCTAGGGTGTCTACAAAGCTGTGTCAATATACAGTCATGTTTATGGGCGTGTTGTGCACCACATCTATAAATAGGAAGCTATGTGACATTTAGGGGTTGTCTTTTTTTCTTCATATCTTAGATCGTGCAATAGAGCCTATGTTGTAGGTGAAGTTACATTTAACCATTGAACCTATTTTTTTCCTCTTATTATAGTAAAGATACCAGTTACAAGAAGGAGTAAGAATATAGGTAGGCGGATAGACGAGGCTGCCAGGGAGGGGACCAGTAAATCACCACCTAGACGAGCTAATCAAAGTGAGGCTCAAGCTGAGTTTGTGTTCCAAACTTCTTCTACTCCTCCATTCCAAAAAAGCTAAGAAGGAGAAGAATAGTATCCTCAGAAATACCTACCAATGCTACAGACCAAGATCTAAGGAATGCAGTACAATTGTTGGCTCGTATAATTGCTAAACAAGCTCAAGGACACGCCATTCCAACTACAGGTTCTAGTGGTGCAGATAGGGCAGCTAGCCTACGAACGCAGGATTTTATCAAATTGGATCCTCCCACGTTCACCTAATCAGATCTTAATGAAGACCCACAGGACTTTATTGATCAAAATCCAAAGGGTTTTAGATGTCATGCATATGTCGGGTAAAGAGACAGTTGAGGTAGCAGCATATAGATTCAAAGAGAAGTCTATATTATGGTATGAAGACTGGAAATAATCTAGGGGTATCGATGCACCTCCAGCTACTTGGAAAGAGTTCAAAGAGGGATTTTTTGATCATTACCTTCCATATGAGATTCGAGAAGCCCATGTAGATCAGTTCCTGAATATTTGCCAAGGAAATATGAGCGTGAGCGGGTACAACCTTTGGTTTAACTCTTTGGCTAGGTATGCTCCCAATGTAGTAGCTACAATGGATGATAGAGTTCATCAATATATAGATAGATAGAATCGATATCTGGTTAAAGATTGTAGTATTACTGCTTTAAACAAATACATGGACATAGCAAGGATACAAACTTTTACACAAAAATGGATGATCAGAGGCAAAGAAGGAGAGCACAAGAATTGGAAAGAGGGTATTCCAAAAGGGCTAGATCTACGGGGAAGTTCATGGCATCCCAAAGAGAGTTTAGGACTCAAGTTTCTAATAGACCACCTAGGCCATTATCTTCTTATTCTACAGCTAGTGCTCCACCCCAGTTTCAAGGGTCTAAAGGTAACCAGTTTGGGCAGAGAAGTGAGAGTCAGAGTTCACGGACATGAATGTGAAGACACCAACTCTTCAAACTATTCCGGTGGTAAATAAATTTCCTGATGTATTTCCTGAAGACCTTCCAGGTTTGCTTCCTGAACGAGAAGTAAAGTTTTGTATTAATGTGATTCCAAACGCCCAACCAATCTCAGTTCCTCCGTATAGAATGGCCCCGACAGAATTACGATAATTCAAAAAGCAATTGAAAGATTTGCAATAGAAAGGATTCTTAAGGCCTAGTATGTCCCCCTGGAGCGCACCAATGTTATTTGTGCATAAGAAGGATGGCTCGTTAAGAATGTGTATTGACTATAGACAACTGAACAAGGTGACTATTAAGAACAAATATCCCATTTCGAGAATTGATAGACTTATTTGATTAGTTGCAAGGAGCCAAGTGGTTTTTGAAGATTCATTTAAAGTCTGGGTACCACCAAATGAGGGTTAAAGAGAATGACATACCCAAGACAGCTTTTCAAACACGGTACGATCATTACGAGTTCCTAGTCATGTCCTTTGGGCTAACTAATGCACCTGCAGCTTTTATGGATTTGACGAATAGGGTGTTCAAGCCCTTCTTGGATGTGTTTGTGATAGTTTTTATATATGATATTCCCATTTATTTGAGATCAAATGAGGACCATTCCAATCACTTACGACAAGTGTTGCAGATTCTTCATGATCATAAGTTATTTGCAAAGTTCTCTAAATGTGAGTTTTGGTTAAAATCTATGGCATTCTTGGGTCATATTGTATCTAGTGAAGGAATAAAGGTTGATACTCAAAAGATAGAAGCCGTGAAGAGTTGGCCAAGGCCCACAATGCCTACAAAGATTCGTAGTTTTATTGGGTTGGCAGGTTATTATAGAAGGTTTGTTGAAGGTTTTTCTTCAATTTCTGCACTTTAACAAAGCTAACACACAAAGCATCCAAGTTCCAATGGAATGATGCATGCGAAAGAAGTTTCCAAGATCTGAAGAATAAGTTGACTTCTACACCCGTATTGGTGCTTCCAGAAGGAACGGAGGGGTATGCAGTGTATTGTGATACTTCAAGAATTGGCTTAGGGTGTGTATTGATGCAGCATGGTAAAGTAATAGCATATGCTTGGAGACAATTGCGGCCACACGAGAAAAATTATCCAACACATGATCTAGAGCTAGCAGTGGTTATATTTGCCTTAAAGATATGGCGTCACTACCTGTACGGGATTCATGTTGACATATACACTGACCACAAGAGTTTCCAGTATATCTTTAATCAGGAGGCCCTAAATTTGAGGCAGCGAAGATGGCTTGAGTTATTAAAAGACTATGACATTGATATCTTATATCAACCGGGGAAAACAAATGTGATGACAGATGCATTAAGTTGGAAGACTATGGCACCATCTATAGAAAGACAAGGCATGACTAAAGATTTGTACCAACTAGCCAATTTGGGAGTTCGCCTTCTTGAAACTCCAGATTAAGGGCTTATTATTTATAATGCTGTAGAATCATCCCTAGTAGCTGAAGTAAAAGAGAAGCAATATGAAGATCCAATTCTATTAAACTTAAGGAAAATGTGCAAGGTGGTATGATGAAAGCATTTGAGCTTAATCAAGAAGGAGTACTTCGGTGCCAAAACAAATTGTGTGTGCCGAATATAGATGGACTAAGAAAGAGGATTATGATAAAAGCACATCATTCAAGGTATTCTATCCATCCAGGGTCAACTAAATGGATCAAGATTTGAAATAAATATATTGGTGGAGTGACATAAAGAGGAACATTGCAGAATTTGTAGCCGAATGTCCAAATTATCAAAGAGTTAAAGTAGAGCTCCAAAAGCCCAGGGGTTATATGCAATATATAGATCTTCCAATCTGGAAGTGGGACATGATCAGCATGGATTTTGTCACTGGCTTTCCTCACACATTTTGAAGGTTTGATTCCATATGGGTGATAGTTGATAGGCTTACCAAATCAGCACACTTTCTACCGGTTAGAACCACTTACACAGTTGAAGAATATGCCAAGTTATTTTTTAAGGAGATAGTTTGACTGCATGGAGTTCTAATCTCTATTATATCGGATCAAGGAGCTCAATTTACTGCAAATTTTTGGAAGTCTTTTCAGAGAAATATAGGAACACAAGTGAATCTAAGTACAACTTTTCACCCTCAAACAGATGGACAAGCAGAACGTACCATTCAAACATTCGAAGATATTCTACGAGCTTGTGTATTAGACTTTAAAGGTATTTGGGATGATCATCTACCTCTTATTGAGTTTGCCTACAATAATAGCTATCATTCAAGTATCAAAATAGCACCGTATGAAGCTTTGGATGGAAGAAAGTGTAGATCACCAATTGTATAGTTTGAAGTGGGTGAAATTGCCTTGTTTGGGCCAGATCTTGTTCATCAAGTTATGGAAAAGGTTAAAGTGATCCAACAGAGGCTAGAAATAGCCCAAAGTCGACACAAGTCATATACAGATGTTAGAAGAAGGGGGCTAGAGTTTGCTATAGGTGATTGAGTATTCTTGAAGGTATCATCAATAAAGGGGTTTATGAGATTTGGGAAGAAAGAAAAATTAAGTCCACGTTATATAGGCCCATACCAGATTGCTCGGAGGTTTGGCCAAGTTGCTTATGAATTGGAGCTACCCCAAGAGGTCTCAATAGTTCATCCAGTATTTCACGTCTCAATGCTTCGAAAGTGCATGGGTGATCCATCTCATATTACTCCTACGGAAGATGTAGAAGTTACGAAAGATCTCACCTATGAAGAAATACCTATTTCTATTCTAGATCGACAAGTGAATAAGTTAAGGAATAAATAAATAGCTTCCGTAAAAGTGCTTTTGAGGAATTAGCAAGTAGAAGAGATCACATGGGAAGCTGAAGAAGCGATGAAATCCAATTACCCCCATTTGTTCAAATACGAAGACAAAGTCCAAGATGCTGAATTGGAGCAATAACAAGCAACTGTAAAATATATAGGTACTATGTGGTAATAGGGATATTAAACTTAGGCTTGAACTTGTTTTGGTGGGATAGTTATGCTAACATTCGAGGATGAATGCTTCTAAGGTGATACGGTTAGGGCAGCCTCCACAGGTACACGACCTTTCACACGAAGCCAAGCTCGGGAATTACAAAAACTCCAAGCTTTGTTCATGCAATTGGCCGTGTGTGAGTTGGTGATTGAACAAACCAAGGACCTAAACGTTTTTATGTGTGAAGAGAGGTCCTAATGTGTAATAAACTACTCTCCAAGGTTGGCACAAGAAGCAAGGGCGGATGGGTCATTTTACCCCTTTTGTTTGTAGTATAAATAGAACATGTTAGAGAGTTATTCCTTAGTTTTTGAATGCTGATTTTTGTAACCTAAAAACACTAAACCTTTCCTCTCTCTTCCACTCATAGGAGCCGCCCCTATTATCTCACAAGTAGAGGGATACTTGTGTTGTCTCTTTGGCTAGAAACAAGGGTTTTGAGGTCGTTGAGTGCCTCTTGGTCCTCGTAAGAACTTGGTGTTTATATTCATTAGACTTAGGGTCCTCTCTTGATGTTAGGGTTCTTAGTTTCTTGAATGTTATATGTCAAGTTATCTATCTTTCTTTATCTTGTTGATGTTGTTGATTTTGTTATCTTAAAGTCTAGTGAAGCCGTGTGGGGCTCTTTTCGATTCACTAGCATTGTTATCTATCTTGTTGTTCTTGTGTTGTGGGCTGAAAAACCGAAACTTAAACTTGTTGTTCTTGTGTTGTTGGACTGAAATCCGAGCCTACTTGAAACTCTTGGTGTTGTTGGTTTGATTTTGTATCATTTGGTATCAAATCAAGACCGGTTGTGTTCCAACATAACCCATCTTGGGCTAGTTCACGGCTTAAACAAACTACACCAAAAAGAAATTCTGAAAATCTGTCCATTAATAGTTGAAACCAAGAATGATGTTGTATGTTTAGATCTAGGTGTTATTTTGCTTGTTTAGTGAGTTTCTAGTGTTGGTTTCTTTCTCACCAACACTAAGGTGTCTAGATCCAAAAGTTGTGCTTGAAAACTTGAACATTGTGTAGTGACTTGAAGTGGCCGAAAGTTGTATGTTGTTGATAACCAAAAAAAAAAAAATCGGTGGTTGTGTGTTTATGTGCTAAAGAAGTTGATGAAGTTTGTTGAGGTGTTCATCTTTTGAACTTGTTCACCTTGTTCATCTTGTTGTGTGCTCAAGTTGTAAGACAAGCTATAAAGTTGTTGTGAAAGACTTGCACCCATCACCTTTTAGTCTTGTCAATCACTTTTCCCTAATTCAAGGAGCCTTGTTTTGTGGGATTAGTCAACCAAACCCCACTTTCTTAAGACAACCGATTTTTTTCTTTTGTTCTTCAACAACATGCAACTTTCGGCCACCTTACAACATGCAATCTCTTTCAAGCTCAACCTTGGATCTAGACACCTTAGTGTTGGTGAGAAAGAAACCAACACTAGAAACTCACTACACAAGCAAAATGACAACTAGATCTAAGTAGGCAACACCTTTCTCGGTTTTCCACTTGAGTGGACAGAATTTCAGATTTCCGAGTTCTTTTTCTTGGTGTAGTTTGGCTTACACCGAGAACTACTAGCCCAAGATGGGTTGTGTGAGAACACAACCGGTCTTGCTTTGATACCAAATGATGCAAGATCCAACAACAACAACAAGAGTTCGGATTCCAACTCAACAACACAACAACAACAAGTTTTAAGTCTTGGGATTTAGATTACAACACAAGAGATAGTCTTCGGTTTTTAGGCACAATCCGAGAACAACAAGAACACAATAATGCTAAGGGATCGAAACAAGCCCCACACGGCTCCCCTAGACTTCAAGATAAGAAAGATAAACAACACAACAACAACAACAAGATAATGAAGATAAACAACTTGACATACAATATTCAAGAAACTAAGAACCCTAACAAGATGAGAGGACCCTAAGCCTAATGAATATTAACACCAAGCTCTTACAAAGACCAAAAGGCACTCAAACTACCTTAAAACCTTTGTTTCTAGCCAAAGAGACAACACAAGGATTCCTCTCCTTGTGAGATCTAGATCCGGTTTCTTGGAGAAGAAAATGGAAGATATTTTGGTGTTGTTAGGTTACAATTTCAGCATTCAAAATAAACTAATGGATATCTCACTATCACCTTCTATTTATACTACAACAAAAATGAGCAAAAGACCAAGACACCCTTCCTTTGTTGTGGCCTCCTTGAAGACTTAAGTTATTACACTTTAGGCCCCCTCTTCACACATAAGGACGTTGAGACCCTTGGTTGGTTCGGCCAACAACTCACACACGGCCATTTGCATGAACAAGGCTTGGAGTGTTTGTAACTCCCGCGCTTGGCTTCGTGTGAAGGGCCGTGTACTCGTAGGGGTAGTCATAACCGTATCATCCTCTCCATCTTGAGAGGAATTTGACCTCAAATTCGGCACTTGATCATCTTCAGCCGCATCCACGAGGGTGAGATCTCCGACGTTGAAGGTGTTGTGCACTTGATATTCCGGTGGTAGGTCAATCTTGTAGGCGTTGTCATTGATCCTCTCGAGAACTTGGAAGGGACCATCGCCTCTTGGCAGCAACTTGGACTTCCTTTGAGCTGGAAACCTATCCTTTCGAAGGTGTACCCACACCCAATCTCCGGGTTCAAGCACTAGCTTCCTTCTCCCTTTGTTTGCCCGTTTTGCAACCTCTTGATTCCTCTTTTCAAGCTTGACCCGCACTGCCTCATGCATCTTTTTCATGGCCTCGGCTCTTTTAGTTCCATCTAAGCTGGTCATAAGGTCACTAGACAAAGGAGTGAGATCTAAAGGGGTAAGGGGATTTAGGCCGTAAACACATTCAAAGGGAGTCATTCCCGTACTCGAATGTATTACCCGATTGTAGGCAAATTCCACCAAGGGTAGGTGCTCTTCCCATGAAGCCAATTTACCTTTAACCATAGAGCGTAACATAGACCCTAAGGTCCTATTTACTACCTCCGTTTGGCCATCGGTTTGTGGGTGGCAAGACGTGGAGAAAAGTAACTTCGTGCCAAGCCTACCCCACATGGACTTCCAAAAGAGGCTTAGGAACTTGGAGTCCCTATCACTCACAATGGTCCTCGGTACTCCGTGAAGCTTTACAACATGCTCAACAAATAATGAAGCTACACTAGGAGCGTCCTCGGTTTTAGCACATGGAATAAAATGGGCCATCTTGGAGAATCTATCAACAACGACAAAAATACTATCTCGACCCTTTCTAGTCCGCGGCAGTCCCAAGACGAAATCCATCGATATGTCCAGCCACGGTCTAAGGGGAGTAGGGAGTGGGGTGTATAACCCTTGTGCTTGGAGGCGAGATTTTGCACTCCGGCAGGTCGCGCATTGACTACAAATCTTAACGACATCCTTGCGCATCTTGGGCCAATAGAAATTTTCCTCTAGGATGCCGAGGGTCTTGTCTACCCCAAAGTGACCCATGAGGCCCCCGTCATGGGCCTCTCTCACGAATAATTCCCTCCAAGAACTGGTCGGGACACACAACCTCCTCCCCTTGAACAAATAGCCATCAAACCGAGAGTAGGAGGAGTGGGTACTTTCCTTGAGCCAACGGTCCCTCCCCCACTCTTCGCATTCCCTAAAAATAGGAGCAAAGATAGGATCCTCGGGATATAACATCCGCAAGCTCTCAAAACCCATTAACTTCGAAGACAAGGTAGCAACAAGCACATGCTTCTGGGACAATGCATCGGCAACAACATTTTCTTTTCCCTTTTTGTAATGAATTACATAAGGGAAAGTTTCGATGAACTCAATCCACTTAGCATGACGCCTATTCAACTTGTCTTGGCTTTTAAGGTGTTTCAACGATTCATGATCCGTTCGTATCACAAACTCCTTAGGCCACAAATAGTGTTGCCAATTTCCCAAAGCTCTAACAAGGGCGTACAACTCCAAGTCGTAAGTCGAATAATTAAGAGTTGCTCCTTTGAGCTTTTCACTGAAATAGGCAACGGGCTTACCTTCTTGCATCAAAACAGCCCCGATGCCGACCTTACTAGCATCACACTCTACATCAAACATTTTATCAAAATCGGGTAATTGCAATAAAGGCGCCGAGACGAGCATAGCTTTCAAGGCCTCGAAAGCCCTAGCTTGCTCTTCACCCCATTTGAAGGGTCCGTCCTTTCTAATTACCTCGGTTAAGGGGGCTGCTATGGAACTAAATCCCTTGACAAACCTCCTATAAAAGCTTGCCAACCCGTGGAAACTCCGGATTTCTCCAATAGTTTTAGGGGTCGGCCAACTTCGTATAGAGTCTATCTTGGAGTCGTCCACTTCCACGCCCTTTGAGCTAACAACAAAACCTAAGAACACAACTTTATCAACACCAAAAGAGCACTTTTCCATGTTGGCATACAACTTCTCCTTTCGGAGCACATCAAACACACATCTTAAATGTATTGTATGGTCATCAATAGATTTACTATATACCAACACATCATCAAAGTAAACTACCACAAACTTTCCAATAAATGGCTTCATCACATGATTCATTAGCCGCATGAAGGTACTAGGAGCATTTGTTAGGCCGAATGGCATAACCATCCATTCATAGAGACCAAATTTAGTCTTGAAGGCGGTTTTCCATTCATCACTGGGTTGCATTCTTATTTGGTGATAGCCACTCCTTAGATCAATCTTGGAAAACAAACACGAACCATTCAATTCATCCAACATATCATCTAACCTAGGGATAGGGTGACGATATTTTACCGTAATTTTGTTGATGGCTCGGCAGTCCACACACATACGCCATGTTCCATCCTTCTTAGGTACTAGTAGCACCGGAACCGCGCACGGACTCATGCTCTCCTTGATGTAACCTTTGTTGAGGAGTTCCTCAACTTGGTGCTGCAATTCTTTGGTATCCGTAGGATTGCTCCGGTAAGCCGGCTTATTTGGCAACTGAGAGCCCGGCACAAAGTCAATTTGATGCTCGATTCCCCGAAGTGGGGGCAATCCTTGCGGAAGTTCTTTAGGGAACACATCCTCATAATCCTGCAACACATGAGAAATCAAAGGAGAAATACAAGGATTAGCGGGGTTAGTGTTAAAGCAATGGGCCAAGAGTAGTATAGGCTTGTTCTCATCATAGTCCATGAAAAGTTCCTTCCTCCTAGCCAACATCACTACGTTTTCCCTTTCCCTCGGCGTTGAGATAGCCTCGGATGTGCCTACCTCCTCACCTACGGCTTCCCTCCCCTTTTCTCCCTTCTCGGGTTCTCCTCCTTTCCCTTTCAATTCTCTCATCTTTTGGTACCACGCATTCACTTGGGAGGGTGAAAGAGGGTGAAGTGTGACCCTTCGGCCTTCCCTCTCAAGTGTGTACCGGTTGGTCCGTCCGTCGTGTTTAGTAGACCTATCATATTGCCAAGGTCTACCCAACAACAAATGACATGCTTGCATCGGAATCACGTCACAAAGTACCTCGTCGTGGTAGTTGCCCACCTTAAATCGGATCACACATTGCCGTGTGACCTTCAACTCACCACAATCATTCAACCATTGTAGTTTGTATGGACTAGTGTGAGGTGTAGTCGGTAGTTTCAGAAAATTCACCATAGCATGGCTTGCAACATTGGTACAACTACCACTATCAATTACCAAGGTGCACACACTCTCCTTTACAAGGCACTTAGTATGGAATAGATTTTCCCTTTGGCTCGGGTCATCTATCGCCTTACTAATCATAACGCGCCTAACTACAAAGTTCGGAACCACACATTCCCCTTCTTGAGGATAGACATCTTCACCATCATCTACCCCTTCCTCATTCGGTTCATGTCCGGCTTCCTCTCCATCTTGAGGCTCGGCCTCAATCTCCCCCCTTTCGGTCACCACCTCCTCACCAAGGTAGTATACTTTCCCTTCCCGTAAGATCACATTACGCCGGTTCGGACATTCATTCGCCTTATGCCCCCAACCTTGGCATTTGAAACATTGGAACCCCTTCGGGTTGGGGTATTTGTGAGCTTCCGGTTTAGGAGGAAACTTAGGAACCGTCTTGGGTTCGGGCAGCTTCATAGGACCGGGTTGGTCCTTGTTTTTGGTCCAACCCGAGGGGTTTTGGACCCTTGGCTTGAAAGTTGACCTCTCCTTAAGTTCCCGTTCAATCTCTAGGGCCGCTTGGAATATGCCGTCAATAGTTTCAAACCGATGAAGGGTCAAGTGCGTGGAAATCTCTTTGTTCAATCCACACTTGAACCGAATGATGTCGTGGCTGATTTGTTCCCCCCGGTGATCAAGTTTCAACATGAGTTGTTGGAACTCGTCAAAGTAAGCCATCACACTTTTGCTTCCTTGCCGTAGGCCATATAATCTAGCAAGCAATTCATGTCGGTACCTCTCGGGAAGGTACCGTTGCCTCATCAAATACCTTAGCCGAAACCAAGGTGGTGGCTGCCCTTCAATCAATTCATTACCAAACCGTTTCACATACTCCCACCACGTGTTAGCATAGCCCTCAAGGTGAGCTATAGCATAGCAACTCTTCTTCTCTTCCGAGATGTCATTAACTTGGAAAACCTTGTCACAAGCCGATTCCCAAGTTAAGTAAGCCTCGGGGTCACTTTCACCCTTAAAGATAGGTAGGCTCAACTTGATGGTGTTGATGCCCACGTCTCTCTCTTGGTGTCGGTTTCCCCTATCTCCATACCCACGGTATCGTCTCGGTTCCCCCCGGCCCCCTCTCAACTCCTCCTCCCTCATATAAGCATCATCATAAGTTCCCTCGCCATCATACTCCTCTCTACCGTACCCATCAAAGTGGGCTGGTCGGCCTTGGCCATTTTGGTTCGGAGGAATTGGAATTTGTGGTCTTTGGTTTAGTGGAGCTTGGAAAGGAGGGTTCGGATTTAGTGGTGGAGCTTGGCGTCCAAATCCTTCGTGTGGAATTGGAGGAGTTTGGAAATGTGGTGGTCTAGTGGAGTCTCGGGTTGTAGGAAAAGTGGTAGATTGGTTGGTGGCATTTTGTGGAGCTTGAGGTGCGTTTAACATTTGGTGGACCATTTCGGGAGTGATGGTTGCGGAGGATGTCCGGTCATGGCCATTGGTAGAGACATGTAGAGGAGTCGATGGCCGAGAGTTCCTTTGACTCTCCACTTGATCTAGCCTCCCACTAATAGTCGAAACTTCCCCCCTTATGGCTGCCAAATCCCCTCTCACGGCTCCAAACTCCGAGTTCATTCTTTCAAGTGTCCGAGTAACGGCCTCAAGAGTGGCCCTCATTGAATCAAGTGCATTAGTATCCGGATTATGAGAAGTTGTTCCTTCCATCGTCAAGGTATTAGCCGCTTAGTCACCACAAGTTCGGGTCTCACAAGTGTTGTATAATTGGCTAGTAACCGTGAGATTTACAAGGTTTGAGTAAGCTCTTAGCCGGAATGGATTCTTGTTTTAAAGACTCAAAGAATTCTTGCCGGACGAGAACCAAAATCAGCAACTCATTCAAACGAATAAAAAGCACACAAATAATCGATGACACGAATAGACGGCTCAAGGAACTAGTTAACAACCTAGTGGAAATTACTAGTTTGTTAATTAGTTCTAAGTCCAAATAAGGGAAACCACGAATCAACAAGTAGCAACCAAAGAATATATCCTAAGTTGAGCTTATAGTGACATGGTGACATGCATCGGCCCACACATTTCTCTTCGGGTTTGGATATATATATATGTATATCTTTTTTTTTTTGTCTTGGTTTAATATTCACACAACTTGCAAGAAATTGAAAAGTGTTTTGGTGGGAAAACTTAAAAATTTGAAGTCTTGACCTTTTGGTTCAATCTCAAGAAGGTGGGTTTGGTTGACAATTTCCTCAAAACAAGGTTCCTTGATTTAAGGGAAGTGATTGACAAGTCCACAAATTGATAGGTGCAAGTCTTTCACAATCAACTTTACAAGTTTACCACTTGAGCACACAACAAGATTAGCACTCAACAAGAGAACAAGATGCACAAGTTCAAGAGATGAACACTCACAAACTTCAACACTTCCTTAACATATAAACACAACCACCGATTTTTCTTTTGTTCTTCAACAACATGCAACTTTCGGCCACCTTACAACATGCAATCTCTTTCAAGCTCAACCTTGGATCTAGACACCTTAGTGTTGGTGAGAAAGAAACCAACACTAGAAACTCACTACACAAGCAAAATGACAACTAGATCTAAGTAGGCAACACCTTTCTCGGTTTTCCACTTGAGTGGACAGAATTTCAGATTTCCGAGTTCTTTTTCTTGGTGTAGTTTGGTTTACACTGAGAACTACTAGCCCAAGATGGGTTGTGTGAGAACACAACCGGTCTTGCTTTGATACCAAATGATGCAAGATCCAACAACAACAACAAGAGTTTCGGATTCCAACTCAACAACACAACAACAACAAGTTTTAAGTCTTGGGATTTAGATTACAACACAAGAGATAGTCTTCGGTTTTTAGGCACAATCCGAGAACAACAAGAACACAATAATGCTAAGGGATCGAAACAAGCCCCACACGGCTCCCCTAGACTTCAAGATAAGAAAGATAAACAACACAACAACAACAACAAGATAATGAAGATAAACAACTTGACATACAATATTCAAGAAACTAAGAACCCTAACAAGATGAGAGGACCCTAAGCCTAATGAATATTAACACCAAGCTCTTACAAAGACCAAAAGGCACTCAAACTATCTTAAAACCTTTGTTTCTAGCCAAAGAGACAACACAAGGATTCCTCTCCTTGTGAGATCTAGATCCGGTTTCTTGGAGAAGAAAATGGAAGATATTTTGGTGTTGTTAGGTTACAATTTCAGCATTCAAAATAAACTAATGGATATCTCACTATCACCTTCTATTTATACTACAACAAAAATGAGCAAAAGACCAAGACACCCTTCCTTTGTTGTGGCCTCCTTGAAGACTTAAGTTATTACACTTTAGGCCCCCTCTTCACACATAAGGACGTTGAGACCCTTGGTTGGTTCGGCCAACAACTCACACACGGCCATTTGCATGAACAAGGCTTGGAGTGTTTGTAACTCCCGCGCTTGGCTTCGTGTGAAGGGCCGTGTACTCGTAGGGGTAGTCATAACCGTATCAGTTAGCTCCAAGGGCGTGGAAGTGGACGACTCCAAGATATACTCTATACGAAGTTGGCCGACCCCTAAAACTATTGGAGAAATCCGAAGTTTCCACGGGTTGGCAAGCTTTTATAGGAGGTTTGTCAAGGGATTTAGCTCCATAGCAGCCCCCTTAACCGAGGTAATTAGAAAGGACGGACCTTTCCGATGGGGTGAAGAGCAAGCTAAGGCTTTCGAAGCCTTGAAAGCTATGCTCATCTCGGCGCCCTTATTGCAATTACCCGATTTTGGTAAAATGTTTGAGGTAGAGTGTGATGCTAGCAAGGTCGGCATCGGGGCTGTTTTGATGCAAGAGGGTAAGCCCGTTGCCTATTTCAGTGAAAAGCTCAAAGGAGCAACTCTTAATTATTCAACTTACGATTTGGAGTTGTACGCCCTTGTTAGAGCTTTGGGAAATTGGCAACACTATTTGTGGCCCAAGGAGTTCGTGATACGAACGGATCACGAATCGTTGAAACACCTTAAGAGCCAAGACAAGCTGAATAGGCGTCATGCTAAGTGGATTGAGTTCATCGAAACCTTCCCCTATGTAATTCATTACAAAAGGGGAAAGGAAAATGTTGTTGCTGATGCCTTGTCCCGGAAGCATGTGCTTGTTGCTACCTTGTCGTCGAAGTTAATGGGTTTTGAGAGCTTGCGGATGTTGTATCCCGAGGATCCAACCTTTGCTCCTATTTTTAGGGAATGCGAAGAGTGGGGAAGGGACCGTTGGCTCAAGGAAAATAACCACTCCTCTTACTCTCGGTTCGAGGGATATTTTTTTAAAGGAAGGAGGTTATGTGTTCCTTCGAGTTCTTGGAGGGAATTGCTTGTGAGGGAGGCCCACGACGGGGGCCTCATGGGTCATTTTGGGATAGACAAGACCCTCGGAATCCTAGAGGAGAACTTCTATTGGCCAAAAATGCGCAAAGACGTCACAAGAATTTGTAGTCAATGTGCGGCCTGCCGGAGTGCTAAATCCCGCCTCCGACCTCAAGGATTATACACCCCACTCCCTACTCCCCTTAGACCTTGGCTGGACATATCAATGGATTTTGTTTTGGGGCTGCCAAGGACTAGAAAGGGGCGAGATAGTATTTTTGTGGTTGTCGATAAATTTTCAAAAATGGCTCATTTTATTCCATGTGTAAAAACCGAGGATGCTCCTAGTGTAGCTTCATTATTTGTTGAACACGTTGTAAAGCTTCACGGAGTACCTCGGACCATTGTGAGTGATAGGGACTCCAAGTTCCTAAGCCTCTTTTGGAAGTCCATGTGGGGTAGGCTTGGCACGAAGCTACTTTTCTCCACATCTTGCCACCCGCAAACCGATGGCCAAATGGAGGTAGTAAACAGAACCCTCGGGTCTATGCTATGCTCCATGGTTAAGGGTAAATTGACTTCATGGGAAGAACACCTACCATTGGCAGAATTTGCATACAATCGGGTAATACATTCGAGTACGGGAATGACTCCCTTTGAATGTGTTTACGGCCTAAACCCCCTTACCCCTTTAGATCTCACTCCTTTGTCTAGTGATCTCATGACCAGCTTAGATGGGAATAAAAGAGCCGAGGCCATGAAAAAAATGCATGAAGCAGTGCGGAGCAAGCTCGAAAGGAAGAACCGAGAGGTTGCAAAACGGGCAAACAAAGGGAGAAGGAAGCTAGTGCTAGAACCCGGAGATTGGGTGTGGGTGCACCTTCGAAAGGATCGATTTCCAGCTCAAAGGATGTCCAAGTTGCTGCCAAGAGGTGATGGTCCTTTCCAAGTACTCGAGAGGATCAACGACAATGCCTACAAGATCGACCTACCACCGGAATATCAAGTGCACAACACCTTCAACGTCGGAGATCTCTCCCTCGTGGATGCGGTTGTGGATGATCACGTGCCGAATTTGAGGTCAAATTCCTCTCAAGATGGAGAGGATGATACGGTTATGGCTACCCCTACATGCACACGGCCTTTCACACGAAGCCAAGCGCGGGAGTTACAAACGCTCCAAGCCTTGTTCATGCAAATGGCCGTGTGTGAGTTGTTGGCCGAGCCAACTAAGGGTCTCAACGTCCTTATGTGTGAGGAGGGGCCTAAAGTGTAATAATTTAAGTCTTCAAGGAGGCCACAACAAAGCAAGGGCGTCTTGGTCTTTTTGCTCATTTTTGTTGTAGTATAAATAGAAGGTGATAGTGAGATAACCCTTAGTCTATTTTGAAATCTGAAAATTGTAACCTAAAGATAACATTTTCACTCTCTTCTTCTTCCACAAGAAGCCGGTTCTAGATCTCACAAGGAGAGGAATCCTTGTGTTGTCTCTTTGGCTAGAAACAAAGGTTTTGAGGTAGTTTGAGTGCCTCTTGGTCTTTGTAAGAGCTTGGTGTTAATATTCATTAGGCTTAGGGTCCTTTCATGTTGTTAGGGTTCTTAGTTTCTTGAATATTGTATGTCAAGTTATTTATCTTCCATTATCTTGTTGTTGTTGTGTTGCTTTTCTTAACTTGAAAGTCTAGGGAAGCCGTGTGGGGCTTGTTTCGATTCCCTAGCATTGTTGCATCTCTTGTTGTTCTCGGATTGAGACTTAAAACCGAAAACTATCACTTGTGTTGTAAGCTAAAAACCGAAAACTAAAAGTTGTAGTCTTGTGGTTGTTGGTTGAAATCCGAAACTCTTGTGGTTGTTGTTGGATCTTGCATCACGGTAACCTTAAACCTGCCCAAGAAGTATGGAACAAGTAAAGGATCACAAAATAACCCCAAGTAATCAACCATGGATGGAACAATGTAGTTTCTATAGTACCGATCATTTAACACAACGAGGCAGCCTGGTATCCCACAAATGGTCACCTTTCCGGAGTGTACACTCCTTCTCGGATCAACATTGTAAAGCACATGAGTACCCCTCGATTTTGGAGATGCATACCTTCTTCTTCCCATTGGATAACCTACACTATAGCTAGTATAACCATTCACACTATATCGACCTTGATAAGAAGTACTACAAGGTGGAGAATATGACTCTTCACACTCCTCACGTGTACTCTCATCATAGCTCTCATAAGGTTTGCGAATGAAAGGGTTATACCTAACACCAAATCTAGGTTCGGAGTGGGGAGTTCAAGACTCCTCACATGTCCCAACTTCATCATAAGATCCATCACGAGGTCCTACATCATCTCCAAAGTCACCATAAGCACTAGGCACTTCATTCACCTCATTTTCTCCCTCAAAACAGTAATTTTCAAATCTGCCTATGTTTTGATCAAGGCTATTTTCATAGCCTTCGCAATCTCCCTCAACTTCGTAGCCATAAAAACCCTCACTACAATTATAGTCTCCCATATTGTAGTCACAATAATCCCCGGCTATCAAAGTCATGTTCCCCTTATATCACCCTTTAAACCTACAAAATGAACAAACAAGATTAGTAGTAATGCTCCTCACCAATACTCGTATACACTCACCTTTGTGATTCTCACAATTGGAGCGGCTAATATTGAAAGCTGCTTATACTCCGGTAGTCAATAGGATGTCAATTCTACTTGGTGGCCGGAATAGATTCTTGTTTGATCGACTCAAGACACAAAATAAAATTTCCTTACGAACTTGAAATAAAGTTACAACGAATTAAAAATGAGAAAAGCTCACAAATAACGAAGACACGAAAGAAACGGATTCAACAATTAATCTACAACTAAGTAGGTGATTACTAGTTGTTAATTAATTGGAAGCAATAAAATTGAAACTAAGGAACAACAAAAGGAAACTAAGAAATCTGAAATTTGAGCCAAAATTTGATGCATGAACAGTACTTGATGACGTGGCAGCCACGTATTGGTTGCGGTTTCTACAATTTTTATCTTCCAAAGTCCAAGTCTGGACCAATTTTAATTTGGATTGGTGGAATTTGTTTTAAGGAGGGAAGAATAAGTCTTGGAGCCTTTTTTTCAAGTTTCAAATTTCAAGACTTGACTTTTGTAGTACTTTTCCTTAAAACATGGACCCTTGTTTCATGGGAAAGTGGTTGAGAAGTGATGTAAAGTCTTTTGGTGGTTGGGGGGGTCTTTCAAGACTAACAATTACTTACACCTCTTTCCTTCACCTTTTAGGATCTATCTGATACGGTTAAGGCAGCCTCCACAGGTACACGGCCTTTCACACGAAGCCAAGCTTGGGAATTACAAACACTCCAAGCTTTGTTCATGCAAATGGCCGTGTGTGAGTTGTTGGTCGAACCAACCAAGGACCTAAACGTTTTTATGTGTGAAGAGGGGTCCTAAAGTGTAATAAACTAATCCCCAAGGTTGCCACAAGAGAGCAAGGGCGGATGGGTCTTTTTACTCCTTTTTGTTGTAGTATAAATAGAACATCATAGTGAGTTAGACTTAGTTTTTGAAAGCTGAAAAGTTGTAACCTAAAATCACAAACACTTTCTCTCTATTTCACTCATAGGAGCCGCCACTATCTCCTCACAAGTAGAGGGATACTTGGGTTGTATCTTTGGCTAGAAACAAGGGTTTTGAGGTCGTTGAGTGCCTCTTGGTCCTCGTAAGAACTTGGTGTTTATATTCATTAGACTTAGGGTACTCTCTTGATGTTAGGGTTCTTAGTTTCTTGAATGTTATATGTCAAGTTATCTATCTTTCTTTATCTTGTGTTGTTGTTGATTTTGTTATCTTGAAAGTCTAGTGAAGCCGTGTGGGGCTCTTTCGATTCACTAGCATTTGTTTTCTATCTTGTTGTTCTCGGATTGTGGATTGGAAACCGAGACTAGTTCTTGTTGTAAGCTGAAAAACCAAAACTTAAAACTTGTTGTTCTTGTGTTGTTGGACTGAAATCCGAAGCTCTTGGTGTTTTTGGTTTGATCTTGTATCATTTGGTATCAAAGCAAGACCGGTTGTGTTCCAACATAACCCATCTTGGGCTAGATCACGGCTTAAACAACTACACCACAAGAAATTCTGAAATCTGTCCACTAAATGTTGAAACCGAGAATGATGTTGTATGTTTAGATCTAGGTGTTGTTTTGCTTGTTTAGTGAGTTTCTAGTGTTGGTTTCTTTCTCACCAACACTAAGGTGTCTAGATCCGAAAGTTGAGCTTGAAACTTGAATATTGTGTAGTGACTTGTAGTGGCTGAAAGTTGTATGTTGTTGATAACCAAAGGAAATTCGGTGGTTGTGTGTTTATGTGACAAAGAAGTTGTTGAAGATTGTTGAAGTGTTTATCTTTTGAACTTGTCATCTTGTTCATCTTGTTGAAGTGTTCATCTTGTTGTGTGCTCAAGTGGTAAAATTATAAAGTTGTTGTGAAAGACTTGCACCCATCACTTGTAGTCTTGTCAATCACTTCCCCTAAATCAAGGATCCTTGTTTTGTGGAATTTGTCAACCAAACCCACTTTCTTGAGTTTGAAAAAGAGTGAAGACTTCAAGATTTTAGTTTTCCCACCAAAACACTTTTCAAATTTTCACAAGTTGTGTGAATCTTAACACCAAAACCAAACAAAAAAAAAAGGAGAAAGAAAGAGAAAAATCCGAGAGAAGAAGAACGTGTGGGACCATTGCATGTTACCATGTCACTATAAGCTCAACTTAGGATATTCTTTGGTTGCTAATTGTTGATTCTTGGTTTCGCTTACTTGGTCTTAGAACTAATTAACAAACTAGTACTTTCCTACTAGGTTGTTAACTAGTTCCTTGAGTTGTTTGTTCGTGTCAACGGTTGTTTGTGTGCTTTTATTCGTTTGAATGAGTTGCTGATTTTGAATCTAGTCCGGCAAGAATTCTTTGAGTCTTCAAACAAGAATCCATTCCGGATAAGAGCTTACTCAAACCTTGTAAATCTCACGGTTACTAGCCAATTATACAACACTTGTGGAACACGAACTTGTGGTGACTAAAGCGGCTAATACCTTGACGATGGAAGGAACAACATCTCATAATGCGGATACTAATGCCCTTGACTCAATGAGGGCCACTCTCGAGGCCATTACTCGGACACTTGAAAGGATGAATTCGGAATTTGGGGCCGTGAGAGGGGATTTGGCAGCAATAAGGGGGAAAGTATCGACTATTAGTGGGAGACTAGATCAAGTGGAGAGTCAAAGGAACTCTCGGCCATCGACTCCTCTACATGTCTCTACCAATGGTCATGATCGGACCTCCTCCGCAACCATCACTCCCGAAATGGTCCACCAAATGCTAAATGCACCCCAAGCTCCACTAAATACCGCAAACCAATCTACCAACTTTCCTCCAAACCGAGACTCCACTAGACCACTACATTTCCAAGCCCCTCCAATTCCACAAGAGGGATTTGGGCGCCAAGTACCTCCACTAAATCCGAACCCTCCCTTCCAAGCTCCATTAAACCAAAGACCACAAATTCCAATTCCTACGAATCAAAATGGCCAAGGCCGACCAGCCCACTTTGACGGATACGGTAGAGAGGAGTATGATGGAGAGGGAGCCTTTGATGATGCTTATATGAGGGAGGAGGAGTTAAGAGGGGGTCGAGGAGAACCTAGGAGATACCGGGGGTATGGAGATAGGGGAAACCGACACCAAGAGAGAGACGTAGGCATCAACACCATCAAGTTGAGCCTACCTATCTTTAAGGGTGAAAGTGACCCCGAGACCTACTTGACTTGGGAATCGGCTTGTGACAAGGTTTTCCAAGTTAATGACATCTCGGAAGAAAAGAAGAGTTGCTACGCTATAGCTCACCTCGAGGGCTATGCTAACACTTGGTGGGAGTATGTTAAACGGTTTGGTAATGAAGTAATTGATGGGCAGCCACCACCTTGGTATCGGTTGAGGTACTTGATGAGGCAACGATACCTTCCCGAGAGATATCGTCATGAGTTACTTGCTAGGCTATATGGCTTGCGGCAAGGAAGCAAGAGTGTGATGGCCTATTTTGACGAGTTCCAACAACTCATGTTGAAACTTGATCACCGTGGGGAGCAAATCAGTCACGACATCATCCGGTTCAAGTGTGGATTGAACAAAGAGATCTCCACTCACTTGACCCTTCACCGGTTTGAAACCATTGACGGTATATTCCAAGCGGCCCTAGAGATTGAACGGGAACTTAAGGAGAGATCAGCCTTCAAGGCAAGGGTACAAACCCCCTCGGGTTGGCCCAAAAACAAGGACCAAACCGGTCCTACTAAGCTGCCCGAGCCCAAAACGGTCCCTAAGTTTCCTCCAAGACTGGAGGCTCACAAATATCCCAATCCAAAGGGGTTCCAATGCTTCAAGTGCCAAGGTTGGGGGCATAAGGACAATGAATGTCCGAACCGGTGTAATGTGATCCTACGAGAAGGGAAAGTATACTACCTTGGTGAGGAGGTGGTTTCCGAAAGGGGGGAAGACGAGGCCGAGCCTCAAGATGGAGAGGAAGCTGAAAATGGACCGAATGATGATGGATTGGATGATAGTAAAGATGTCTATCCACAAGAAGGGGAGTGTGTGGTTCCAAACTTTGTGGTTAGACGTGTCATGATTAGTAAGGCGATAGATGATCCGAGTCAAAGGGAAAATCTATTCCATACTAAGTGTCTTGTAAAGGGGAGTGTGTGCACCATGGTAATTGATAGTGGAAGTTGTACAAATGTCGCGAGTCATGCTATGGTCAATTTCTTGAAACTACCGACTACTCCACACACTAGTCCTTACAAGCTACAATGGTTGAACGATTGTGGTGAATTAAGGGTCACAAGGCAATGTGTGATTCGGTTCAAGGTGGGAAACTACTACGACGAAGTGCTTTGTGACGTGATTCCAATGCAAGCATGTCACTTGTTGTTAGGTAGACCATGGCAATATGATAGGTCTACTAAACACGATGGGAGGACCAACCGGTATACGCTTGAGAAGGATGGCCGAAAGGTCACCCTTCACCCTCTTTCACCCTTCCAAGTAAATGAGTGGCATCAAAAGATGCGAGAGTTAAAGGGAAAGGGGAAGGAACCCGAGAAGGGAGAGAAGGGGGGGATGCCGTAGGTGAGGAGGTAGGGGCATCCGAGGCTGTCCCCACACCAAGGGAGATGGAAAATGTAGTGATGTTGGCGAGGAGGAAAGAACTCTTCGTGGACCATGATGAAAACAAGCCGATGCTACTTTTGGCCCACTGCTTTAATACTAACCCCACTAATCCTTCCATTTCCCCTTTGATTTCTTGTGTGTTGCAGGAGTATGAAGATGTGTTTCCTCAAGAACTTCCGCAAGGATTGCCCCCACTTCGGGGCATTGAACACCAAATCGATTTGGTGCCGGGATCACAACTTCCGAACAAACCGGCCTATAGGAGCAATCCCGTGGACACTAAGGAGCTTGAAAGGCAAGTTGAGGAGCTTCTCAACAAGGGATATATCAAGGAAAGCTTGAGTCCGTGTGCTGTTCCGGTGCTTTTGGTGCCAAAGAAGGACGGAACTTGGCGCATGTGCGTCGATTGTAGAGCCATCAACAAAATCACTATAAGGTATCGTCATCCGATCCCTAGACTAGATGATATGCTAGATGAGCTCCACGGATCTTGTGTGTTTTCTAAAGTGGACCTTAGGAGCGGCTATCACCAAATTCGCATGCAACCCGATGATGAGTGGAAGACCGCATTCAAGACCAAATTTGGTCTATATGAGTGGCTGGTCATGCCCTTCGGCCTTACCAATGCTCCTAGCACATTTATGAGGCTAATGAATCATGTAATGAAGACTTATATTGGAAAGTTTGTGGTGTTTTACTTTGATGATGTGTTGGTGTATAGTAAGTCTATTGATGATCATGTAATGCATTTGAGATGTGTGTTTGATGTACTCCGAAAGGAGAAGTTGTATGCCAACATGGAGAAGTGTTCTTTTGGTGTTGATAAAGTTGTATTCTTGGGTTTTGTTGTGAGCTCAAGGGGTGTGGAAGTGGACGACTCCAAGATAGACTCTATACGAAGTTGGCCGACCCCTAAAACTATTGGAGAAATCTGAAGTTTCCACGGGTTGGCAAACTGTTATAGGAGGTTTGTCAAAGGATTTAGCTCCATAGCAGCCCCCTTGACCGAGGTAATTAGAAAGGACAGACCCTTTAAATGGGGTGAAGAGCAAGCTAGGGCTTTTGAGGCCTTGAAAGCTACGCTCATCTCGGCGCCTTTATTGCAATTGCCCGATTTTGATAAGATGTTTGAAGTAGAGTGTGATGCTAGTAAGGTTGGCATTGGGGCTGTTTTGATGCAAGAAGGTAAGCCCGTTGCCTATTTCAGTGAAAAGCTCAAAGGGGCAACTCTTAATTACTCGACATATGATTTGGAGTTGTACTCCCTTGTTAGAGCCTTGGGAAATTGGCAACACTATTTGTGGCCTAAGGAGTTTGTGATACGAACGGATCATGAGTCGTTGAAACACCTTAAGAGCCAAGACAAGCTGAATAGGCGTCATGCTAAGTGGATTGAGTTCATCGAGACTTTCCCTTATGTAATTCATTACAAAAGGGGAAAGGAAAATGTTGTTGCCGATGCCTTGTCTCGGAAGCATGTGCTTGTTGATACCTTGTCTTCGAAGTTAATGGGTTTTGAGAGCTTCCGGATGTTGTATCCCGAGGATCCTACCTTTGCTCCTATTTTTAGGGAATGCGAAGAGTGGGGAAGGGACCGTTGGCTTAAGGAAAATAACCATTCCTCCTACTCTCGTTTCGAGGGGTATTTGTTCAAAGGGAGGAGGTTGTGTGTTCCTTCTAGTTCTTGGAGGGAATTACTTGTGAGGGAGGCCCATGACGGAGGCCTCATGGGTCACTTTGGGGTAGACAAGACCCTCGGAATCCTAGAGGAGAACTTCTATTGGCCCAAAATGCGCAAAGATGTCACAAAAATTTGTAATCAATGTGCGGCCTGCCGGAGTGCTAAATCTCGCCTCCAACCTCAAGGATTATACACCCCACTCCCTACTCCCCTTAGACCTTGGCTGGACATCTCGATGGATTTCGTTTTGGGGCTGCCAAGGACTAGAAAGGGCCGAGATAGCATTTTTGTGGTTGTTGATAGATTCTCTAAAATGGCTCACTTTATTCCATGTGCTAAAACCGAGGACGCTCCTAGTGTAGCTTCATTATTTGTTGAACATGTTGTAAAGCTTCACGGGGTACCAAGGACCATTGTGAGTGATAGGGACTCCAAGTTCCTAAGTCTCTTTTGGAAGTCCATGTGGGGTAGGCTTGGGACGAAGTTACTTTTCTCCACGTCTTGCCACCCACAAACCGATGGCCAAACGGAGGTAGTAAATAGAACCTTAGGGTCTATGCTACGTTCTATGGTTAAGGGTAAACTGACTTCATGGGAAGAACACCTACCCTTGGTGGAATTTGCATACAACCGGGTAATACATTCGAGCACGGGAATGACTCCCTTTGAATGTGTTTACGGCCTAAATCCCCTTACCCCTTTAGATCTCACTCCTTTGTCTAGTGATCTCATGACCAGCTTAGATGGAAATAAAAGAGCCGAGACCATGAAGAAAATGCATGAGACGGTGCGGATCAAGCTTGAAAAGAAGAATCAAGAGATTGCAAAAAGGGCAAACAAAGGGAGAAGGAAGCTTGTGCTTGAACCCGGAGATTGGGCGTGGGTGCATCTTCGAAAGGATCAGTTTCCAGCTCAAAGGAAGTCCAAATTGCTGCCGAGGGGTGATGGCCCCTTCCAAGTACTTGAGAGAATCAATGACAACGCCTACAAGATTGATCTGCCACCGGAATATCAAGTGCACAACACCTTCAACGTTGGAGATCTCTCCCTCGTGGATGCGGTTGAAGATGACCAAATGCCGAATTTGAGGTCAAATTCCTCTCAAGATGGAGAGGATGATACGGTTAAGGCAGCCTCCACAGGTACACGGCCTTTCACACGAAGCCAAGCTCGGGAATTACAAACACTCCAAGCTTTGTTCATGCAAATGGCCGTGTGTGAGTTGTTGGTCGAACCAACCAAGGACCTAAACGTTTTTATGTGTGAAGAGGGGTCCTAAAGTGTAATAAACTAATCCCCAAGGTTGCCACAAGAGAGCAAGGGCGGATGGGTCTTTTTACTCCTTTTTGTTGTAGTATAAATTTCATCATAGTGAGTTAGACTTTCTCTCTATTTCACTCATAGGAGCCGCCACTATCTCCTCACAAGTAGAGGGATACTTGGGTTGTATCTTTGGCTAGAAACAAGGGTTTTGAGGTCGTTGAGTGCCTCTTGGTCCTCGTAAGAACTTGGTGTTTATATTCATTAGACTTAGGGTCCTCTCTTGATGTTAGGGTTCTTAGTTTCTTGAATGTTATATGTCAAGTTATCTATCTTTCTTTATCTTGTGTTGTTGTTGATTTTGTTATCTTGAAAGTCTAGTGAAGACGTGTGGGGCTCTTTCGATTCACTAGCATTTGTTTTCTATCTTGTTGTTCTCGGATTGTGGATTGGAAACCGAGACTAGTTCTTGTTGTAAGCTGAAAAACCAAAACTTAAAACTTGTTGTTCTTGTGTTGTTGGACTGAAATCCGAAGCTCTTGGTGTTGTTGGTTTGATCTTGTATCACTATCATTCACTTTATGTTCTAACAATATATGAAGGAAGATGAAGAACTTAAAGAACAACAACAACCACACCAAGAACAATAACAACAATCTTCAAGAACAACAACAATTCCAACGGCCAACTCCAATCCACAACAACAAACGGCCAAGTCTCTTTAGTGTTGTGTCTTCGGTTTTAACAAGAGATGAAGGTTATGAAGGTTGTGAAGAACTTCAAGAACAACAACATTCACCAAGACTAACAACAACACTCCTTTCAACAACAACAACCAAATACACGGCCAATCAAGTTTCTCAACAACAATGTCTACAACAACAATGTTCAACAACAATGGGCAGAGCTTATGTTCACAATAACATCGAAATACAAGCTCAAATCAAGATATAGACTCAATGTGTTAGTGAGGAACAAAACTAACACCTAGAGACAACAAAGACAAATAAAAATCTCGGCCAAGATACAACAAGAACACAATTTTCGGCCAAGAACACAAAGTGGACAGATTGCTATTTTTCTGAAAATTTCAGTTTTCAGTTTTTTTTTTTTTTTTTTTTTTTTAAATTTTCTAACAAGCAAACCCAAGATTGATCTTGTAGGAACAAGATCAAGCCATGCTTTGATACCAAATGATACAGGAAAAAAATAAGGGAAACACGAAACAACTCCAAAACAGTCCACCAATCTTACGGATTCGAGGACCAAGATGGAGACCACACTCGGATTCGCTACTAACAACAAGAATACAAGATACAAGAGTGTATATTAACACCAAAACAGCTATGAAACGTGATGAACAAGATGAACAACAATAATACAAGTTTTGGATTCAACGAAGACCCCAAAACAGTCCACTACACAACACATACACGATTTGCAAGAAAATAAAGATAGATAGTGAGACCAAGATTATTACAAGATTAAGAACCAAGTGTATTTCAACACTAACCCCTAATGAATGTAACAATCAAAACCACACTCTTACGGTGACCACCAAGGGATTGAACTAACCTTAAGATCTACCGTTTCCAAGCAAAGATCAATATTGGCTTTTCCAAGCCCTATGCTAAGGATGGCTTTTCCAAGCCCTACAACTAAGGGTGTTACACTCTCAAAAGAGAGAAAATATGTCTTTCAATTCTTCATCCTTCCAAATCTGCCAAGAAATGAGCTAAAATGACCTATTTATAGTGTAATACAAAAGAATACAAGAAGACCACTTTGCCCTTAATGATAGGTGCGGCCATGGTGTGTAAATACACCATGTGTAATGTCCAAAATGCCCTTAATTAAGGTCCAAAACCGTGAGTCCTCACTCTTAAATGCTCCAAGCAATCTTCCATACGCGAGATTGCTTTAAGTTACGCTCAAAACGGGTCCTCCATGCATGTTCTTGTATTATCGAGGTGACCAAGTCTTGAGCCTCTATGTGTTGGCCTCCAAAGATGTCATCCAAAGATAAGATGGCCATTTGTCCCGTATCACTCCTTAAGCCAACGGTCCCTTCCCCACTCTTCGCATTCCCTAAAAATAGGAGCAAAGGTAGGATCCTCGGGATACAACATCCGCAAGCTCTCAAAACCCATCAACTTCGAAGACAAGGTAGCAACAAGCACATGCTTCCTAGACAAGGCATCGGCAACAACATTTTCCTTTCCCCTTTTGTAATGAATTACATAAGGGAAAGTCTCGATGAACTCAATCCACTTAGCATGACGCCTATTCAGCTTGTCTTGGCTCTTAAGGTGTTTCAACGACTCATGATCCGTTCGTATCACAAACTCCTTAGGCCACAAATAATGTTGCCAATTTCCTAAGGCTCTAACAAGGGCGTACAACTCCAAATCATAAGTTGAGTAATTAAGAGTTGCCCCTTTGAGCTTTTCACTGAAATAAGCAACGGGCTTACCTTCTTGCATCAAAACAGCCCCGATGCCAACCTTACTAGCATCACACTCTATTTCAAACATCTTATCAAAATCGGGCAATTGCAATAAAGGCGCCGAGATGAGCGTAGCTTTCAAGGCCTCAAAAGCCCTAGCCTGCTCATCACCCCATTTAAAGGGTCCGTCCTTTCTTATTACCTCGGTCAAGGGGGCTGCTATGGAACTAAATCCTTTGACAAACCTCCTATAAAAGCTTGCCAACCCATGGAAACTTCGGATTTCTCCAATAGTTTTAGGGGTCGGCCAACTTCGTATAGAGTCTATCTTGGAATCGTCCACTTCCACACCCCTTAAGCTCACGACAAAACCCAAGAATATAACTTTATCAACACCAAAAGAACACTTCTCCATGTTGGCATACAGCTTCTCCTTTCGGAGCACATCAAACACACATCTCAAATGCATTACATGATCATCAATAGACTTACTATACACCAACACATCATCAAAGTAAACCACCACAAACTTTCCAATATAAGGCTTCATTACATGATTCATTAGCCTCATAAATGTGCTAGGAGCATTGGTAAGGCCGAAGGGCATGACCAGCCACTCATATAGACCGAATTTGGTCTTGAATGCGGTCTTCCACTCATCACCGGGTTGCATGCGAATTTGGTGATAGCCACTCCTAAGGTCCACTTTAGAAAACAAACAAGATCCGTGGAGCTCATCTAACATATCATCTAGTCTAGGGATTGGATGACGATACCTTATAGTGATTTTGTTGATGGCTCTACAATCGACGCACATGCGCCAAGTTCCGTCCTTCTTTGGTACCAAAAGTACCGGAACAGCACACGGACTCATGCTTTCCTTGATGTATCCCTTGTTGAGAAGCTCCTCAACTTGTCTTTCAAGCTCCTTAGTGTCCATGGGATTGCTCCTATAGGCCGGTTTGTTTGGAAGTTGTGAACCCGGCACCAAATCAATTTGGTGTTCAATTCCCCGAAGTGGGGGCAACCCTTGCGGAAGTTCTTGAGGAAATACATCTTCATACTCCTGCAACACACAAGAAATCAAAGGGGAACTGGAAGAATTAGTGGGGTTAGTATTAAAACAATGGGCCAAAAGTAACATCGGCTTGTTTTCATCATGGTCCACGAAGAGTTCTTTCCTCCTAGCCAACATCACTACGTTTTCCATCTCCCTTGTCGTTGGGACAGCCTCGGATGTCCCTACTCCCTCACCTACGGCATCCCCCCCCATTTCTCCCTTTCCGGATTCTTTCCCCTTTCCCTTTAACTCTCTCATCTTTTGATGCCACTCATTTACTTGGGAGGGTGAAAGAGGGTGAAGTGTGACCTTTCGGCCATCCTTCTCAAGCGTATACCGGTTGGACCTCCCATCGTGTTTAGTAGACCTATCATATTGCCATGGTCTACCTAACAACAAGTGACATGCTTCCATTGGGATCACGTCACAAAGCACTTCATCGTGGTAGTTTCCCACCTTAAACCGAATCACACATTGCCTTGTGACCTTTAATTCACCACAATCGTTCAACCATTGTAGCTTGTAAGGACTAGTGTGTGGAGTAGTTGGTAGCTTCAAGAAATTGACCATAGCATGGCTCGCAACATTTGTACAACTACCACTATCAATTACCAAGGTGCACACACTCCCCTTTACAAGACACTTAGTATGGAATAGATTTTTTCTTTGACTCGGGTCATCTACCGCCTTACTAATCATGACACGTCTAACCACAAAGTTTGGAACCACACACTCCCCTTCTTGTGGATAGACATCTTCACTATCATCTAATCCATCATCATTCGGTCCATTTTCAGCTTCCTCTCCATCTTGAGGCTCGGTCTCATCCTCCCCCCTTTCGGAAACCACCTCCTCACCAAGGTAGTACACCTTCCCTTCTCGTAGGATCACATTGCGCCGGTTCGGACATTCATTGGCCTTATGCCCCCAACCTTGGCACTTGAAGCATTGGAACCCCTTTAGGTTGGGATATTTGTGAGCTTCCGGTTTCGGAGGGAATTTTGGGACTGTTTTGGACTCGGGCAGCTTCGTAGGGGCGGGTTGGTCCTTGTTTTTGGGCCAACTCGAGGGGGTTTGTACCCTTGCCTTGAAGGATGATCTCTCCTTAAGTTCCCTTTCAATCTCTAGGGCCGCTTGGAATATACCGTCAATGGTTTCAAACCGGTGAAGGGTCAAATGAGTGGAGATCTCTTTGTTCAGCCCACACTTGAACCGGATGATGTCGTGACTGATTTGATCCCCACGATGATCAAGTTTCAACATGAGTTGTTGGAACTCGTCAAAATAGGCCATCACACTCTTGCCTCCTTGCCGCAAGCCATATAATCTAGCAAGCAACTCATGACGATATCTCTCGGGAAGGTATCGTTGTCTCATCAAATACCTCAACCGATACCAAGGTGGTGGCTGCCCATCAACTAATTCATTACCAAACCGTTTAACATACTCCCACCAAGTGTTAGCATAGCCCTCGAGGTGAGCTATAGCGTAGCAACTCTTCTTTTCTTCCGAGATGTCATTAACTTGGAAAACTTTGTCACAAGCCGATTCCCAAGTCAAGTAGGTCTCGGGGTCACTTTCACCCTTAAAGATGGGTAGGCTCAACTTGATGGTGTTGATGCCTACGTCTCTCTCTTGGTGTCGGTTTCCCCTATCTCTATACCCCCGGTATCTCCTAGGTTCTCCTCGACCCCCTCTTAACTCCTCCTCCCTCATATAAGCATCATCAAAGGCTCCATCTCCTTCATACTCCTCTCTACCGTATCCTTCAAAGTGGGCTGGTCGGCCTTGGCCGTTTTGATTCGGTGGATTTGGAATTTGCTGTCTTTGGGTTAATGGAGCTTGGAATGGAGGGTTCGGATTTAGTAGAGGTACTTGGCGTCCAAATCCCTCTTGCGGAATTGGAGGGGCTTGGAAATGTAGTGGTCTAGTGGAGTCTCGGTTTGGAGGAAAATAGGTAGTTTGGCTTGCGGTGTTTAGTGGAGCTTGGGGTGCATTTAGCATTTGGTGGACTGTTTCGGGGGTGATGGTTGCGGAGGAGGTCCTATCATGACCATTGGTAGATACATGTAGGGGAGTAGAAGGACGAGAGTTCCTTTGACTCTCCACTTGTTCTAATCTCCCACTAATAGTCGACACTTCCCTCCTTATTGCGGCCAAGTCCCCTCTCACGGCCCCAAATTCTGAATTCAACCTTTCAAGTGTCCGGGTAACGGCCTCAAGAGTGACCCTCATAGAATCAAGGGCATTAGTATCCGCATTATGAGACGTAGCTCCTTCCATTGTCAAGGTATTATCCGCTTTAGTTCACCACAAGTTCGTGTTCCACAAGTGTTGTATAATTGGCTAGTAACCGTGAGATTTTTAAGGTATGAGTAAGCTCTTATCCGGAATGGATTCTTGTTTGAAGACTCAAAGAATTCTTGCCGGACTAGAGTGAAAAATCAGCAATTCGTTCAAACGAATAAAAGCACTCAAATAATCGTTGACACGAACAAACGGTTCAAGGAACTAGTTGACAACCTAGTAGGAAGGTACTAGTTTGTTAATTAGTTCTAGGACCAAGTAAGGGAAACCAAGGATCAACAATTAGCAACCTAAGAATATCCTAAGTTGAGCTTATAGTGACGTGGCAGCAGGCAATGGTTCCACACGTTCTTTTTTTTTTTTTTTTGCTTTATGTTAATATTCACACAACTTGTTATAGTTTGCAAAGTGTTTTGGTGGGAAAAGTAAAATCTTGTAGTATTTCACCCTTTTCAAACTCAAGAAAGTGGGGTTTGGTTGACCAATCCCACAAAACAAGGCTCCTTAAATTAGGGAAAAGTGATTGACAAGACTAAAAGGTGATGGGTGCAAGTCTTTCACAACAACTTTAGAGCTTGTCTTACAACTTGAGCACACAACAAGATGAACAAGGTGAACAAGTTCAAAAGATGAACACCACAACAAACTTCATCAACTTCTTTAGCACATAAACACACAACCACCGATTTTCTTTTTGGTTATCAACAACATACAACTTTCGGCCACTTCAAGTCACCACACAATGTTCAAGTTTTTTTTTTTTTTTTTTAAGTTCAACTTTCGGATCTAGACACCTTAGTGTTGGTGAGAAAGAAACCAACACTAGAAACTCACTAAACAAGCAAAATATCACCTAGATCTAAACATACAACATCGTTCTCGGTTTCAACTTTTAGTGGACAGATTTCAGAATTTCCTTTGGTGTAGTTTGTTTAAGCCGCGAACTAGCCCAAGATGGGTTATGTTGGAACACAACCGGTCTTGCTTTGATACCAAATGATACAAGATCAAACCAACAACACCAAGAACTTCAAGTAGGCTCGGATTTCAGTCCAACAACACAAGAACAACAAGTTTTAAGTTTCGGTTTTTCAGTCCACAACACAAGAACAACAAGATAGATAACAATGCTAGTGAATCGAAAAGAGCCCCACACGGCTTCACTAGACTTTAAGATCACAAAATCAACAACAACAACAAGATAAAGAAAGATAGATAACTTGACATATAACATTCAAGAAACTAATAACCCTAACATCAAGAGAGGACCCTAAGTCTAATGAATATAAACACCAAGTTCTTACGAGGACCAAGAGGCACTCACGACCTCAAAACCCTTGTTTCTAGCCAAAGAGACAACACAAGTATCCCTCTACTTGTGAGGTAATAGGGGCGGCTCCTATGAGTGGAAGAGAGAGGAAATGTTTTGTGTTTTTAGGTTACCAAAATCAGATTTCAAAAACTAGGGAATCACTCTCTATCATGTTCTATTTATACTACAAACAAAAGGGTAAAATGACCCATCCGCCCTTGCTTCTTGTGCCAACCTTGGAGAGTAGTTTATTACACATTAGGACCTCTCTTCACACATAAAAACGTTTAGGTCCTTGGTCGGTTCAATCACCAACTCACACACGGCCATTTGCATGAACAAAGCTTGGAGTGTTTGTAATTCCCGAGCTTGGCTTCGTGTGAAAGGCCGTGTACCTGTGGAGGCTGCCCTAACCGTATCACCTATCATATGAGACCATACCAGGTTCCATCTAATTAGAATAAGTCCAAGCAAAATATGGGACGTTACAATGTCCCGATATCTTGTTTATTTCAGATTGTGTAGAGGCTTTGTTGGATTACTGCGGACTTGGGTGTGTTGGTTTAGAGTATTGTTTGGTGGATTCACTTAGACATATTATGAGTAATCATTTGTCGTATTTAGCTCTATCTTATTATATGTTCGGAATTCATCCGACATTTGAGGTTGATGTGATGACTAAGAGAGGTGAAAGGGGTGATCTATGGCAATGTGGGACTTGAGATACTACCCATCATGGTCCGACCCTAGTTTTAGGTCGTTTGGCATGACCATTGTCAACAAAACTAGGCCAAGTTGTGCAAGAAATAAAGTTTAAGTTAATTTATTGTCCTACTTTCCCATGCATGTGATCATGGAGATAACAGATGAAGATAAGGGAGATGTGAGAAAAGATACCATGAAGATAAAATATGACTTCTTGCCTAAGTATTGTAAAAAATGCCAAATGCAAGTGCATAATGTGTTTGAGTGCAGAATTTTACCTCAGAGCTTTATAAGATAAAGAAAGAAGCTGAAGCAAGAAATTAAAGTAATAAAGATTATTATCAAAGAAAAGGTAAACAAGTTCAGGGAGGTTCACCCAGACAAACACCTATTAGGAGAATCCCACAATATTCGTAGCTAGTGGGAGATCCAAAGGTATGGAATGCAGTGAAGGACAATAGAATAAAGGCAAAAGTAGGAGATAATCTAGGTAGAGATAACACAACTATCTAGACAATTTACAAGTTTGAGGCCCTTAACAATGAAGCAGTTTCATGAGAACATGGAAAATAAGCAATTCACTGATATCAATGAGCTAAACCCATTAAGGAACAAAGGATAAAATTTTAACAAAGAGGGGAATAATTAGACAGACAAAGTGATCTGTAGTACATGTAAAGAGATTTTTAATAACTCAAAGTCCAGTAATCAAGCAAGCAACGAAAAGATCAATAAAGAGAAAATGTGTAAGGGGGGAAAGAGTTGAAAGAGGAGTAGGTGAATTCATTATAGAAGAGGCTGCAGAAGAAAAGGATAATTTGGAACCTATCATAGAGAACAACAACGCAGCATATATGATTAATGATGACAAAGGTGAGAATACAGATGCAAAATTAACTAAAGAAGAGGAGTACAGTATCAAGAAGGCTAAAAAAGAGAAAGTAGAAGAAAGTTTAGAAAAAGCAATAATAGTAGTGGCAAGTGAGGCCAAACCTATAACATCTATCCTAGTGTAGAGAGTACAATGGAAAGCTAAGACGACTAGTTAAATAGAGATTTATGATTCAAAAATGCATGAGAAGCAACTTATCAGTAATTAATCACCTAATAATTTTACTCCATGATCTAGTGACTCACTGATTTCTTAGAAAGTGCAAGAGAATAATATGCTACAACTTGAAGACAAAGATAAGATGGAGAGAGATATTCAAGTGGAATTAAGAGAAGTGAAAAAAAAACCCTCTCATCTAAAGTAGATCAATCACAAGGGGGTTATAAATAAGCAATAAGAGCAAGATTCCAAAGATACCACAATCCCCCAGGATTGTAAAAAGAAGCTTGTCCATAAAATCCAATTAAAGTGATGCTTAAGTCATTTATTTGGAACATAAGATCAGTGAAGACCCATAAGTTTTTCATAGGCTTCAATGTTAAACAGGAACCATAATTCTTTATCATAGCATTATTGGAATCTTTTAAGCATGAGAGACACATTGACAAATATAAGAGAAAATAGAGAATGAATTTGGCTGGAGCAAATATTAGTGGCGAGATTTTATATTTTATAGAACAAGATATTCAGGTGGAGGCAGTTGAAGATAAACCTCAATAAATCACCTTAAAATTTGGGTTACAAGAGCATAATTTAGAGGTGATGGTAACCCTAGTATATGCAAAGTGTGATGCAAACCAAAGATTAGAACTTTAGGAGTACATTTAATAGTTGGCCAATAATGTATCATGTCCACAGATGGTTGGAGAGATTTCAATATAGTTCTTAATAGAGGGGAAAAGATAGGAGGCCAACCTATTCAACCGTATGATGTAGAAGATTTTGATTTTCCTATTAATTCCTATGAATTGAAAAAAGTTCGTTTGAAAGAGAGCCCTTTCACCTGGTGGAATTATAGGGTAGGAAAAGATTGCATAGTTGAAAGATTGGATAGACTCCTTATTAATCAACAACTTCAATCATCTTTTAGTCATATAGAAGAGGATCACTCAATGGGGCATGCTAATTTTGTGGAAGTGGTAAGGTAGAATTGGCTTGCAGAAGAAGGTCCTAAACCCTTTATTTCTTTCAAAATCAAGCATAAGAAGATGAAAGACATTCTGACCAAATGAAGCAGGGAAGTAATAAAAGATATTTTCAAATAGTTTATCATTAAAGAGGATATTTTGGCTTAAAAGAGTCATGTTTGAAGAAGATCCATGTCAAAATAAAAGAGCCATTTTTCAAAAATGTCAGCCTGATTTAAAGAGATATCTTCATTATGAAGAAGACTATTGGAGACAAAAAGTTAGGATAGATCGGTTTGTATAGGGAGATAGAAATACTAGATATTTTCACAATCTAGTAAAAGGAGAAAGAATAGATTAAAAATTAATAAAATCAAAAGTAAGATGTGATACAAGCACAATGAGCCTCAAGAACACAAGATATTGTCTAAGGGTCAAGGCTTCGGAATTGGCAAGCAATTAAAGACTTTTTGGAGTATTTTGAAGACTTGGTCAAGACAAGGAAGGAGGGGAAGTTATACACTCCATTGGAACCTCAAAGGAAGGATAATGAAGGCTTTTTACACTCCAAAAGAGCACTCTATAGGTGTCTCCTTTTAAGTCCTCATTAAGGGCATTTTTGTCCTTTGGCATGTAATAGTATAAATAGACCATTTTACTTCTCTTTTCATTAAAATTTGATGAAATTGGATATTACTCTTATATTGTAGTTTTTAGTCTCTATTCTTAGCTCTTAGAATCTGAAAATTGGTCCAAGAACATTTGAAGTTAGGGTTTCACTTGTTTTGGATAATTTGGCAAGAAAGGTGTACTTGAGGAAGAGTGTTTCCTTTGGGTCACCTAAGAGGAAGGTTTTAACTCTTATTTATGAGGTGTGTTGAGTATTTTGAAACATCTTCTAGTGCTAATCATTGAATAGGAGTAAGGGTCTTTCTATCTATCCTTTAATTTCAAGCATTCTTCTTCTTCATCTCCATTCTATGTGTTGTTTTCTCTTTATTTGGTTGCTGGAATTTGCATCTTAGTAGCCAATTTTGTGTGTTTGGTAGTCTTTAGGCTATCATTTGGTATCAAAGCCTTGGTTAGGGTTGTTCCAACATCCCTAAATCTTGGCTTTAGTGTTCTTATATAGAAAATCTCATAAAAAAAGAGTCGAAAATCAGAAAATACCAAAAAAAAAATTGTGTGTTGTCTTGTATATTTGTTGTAGATCTGAATTTTTCAAGTTAGATCTACAAGTTTTTGTTTTGTTTTGAAGGTTTCTAGTGCTATATCCTTTCTCTCTAGCACATAGGGATTCTAGATCTACTTTTAGAGTGAAGTTTGGTTGTTTTTGAGCTAGATCCACCATTATTGTGGCTTGTTTAAAGCTTTTGGAGAGGGTGAAGTTTTTTGGCTTGTGTTGGTGACTTGATTTGTGGCTGATTTTTAGTTGGTTGAGGTTGTTTTGGCATAAGGAACCTAGATCTTCAAAAAAAAAAAAATTAGATTTGGTGTTCATTTGCTAGGTGGTCAAACTTTGGTCAACTCTTAATTATTCATCTTGTTCTTATGTTCACTAAGTCTTGCTAAGGAAGAATATTCAAAGAGTGTGTTTGATCCAAAAAAAAAGGAGAATAAAGAGAGAGTACTTGGTGTTTGTGAAGGAATATTCCTTGGTATATTCATAGTCATCCAAAAGAAAGAAGAGACAAAGGGAATAATCAAGTGCAATTGAAAGTACAAGGGGGGGACCAATCCATTTTGAATTAATTTGAAGCTCTAAAAGGGCTCCAAAACCTTCAATTTTTCCCTCCCACACAAAATTTCTTATTCTCTTAAGTGTGTTTGGCCGAAACAAGTGTATTGAGATTTGAAAATTTTGAAAAGTGATGTCCAATCACAAGTTGCCGCGTCATCACTTATACAAACAACCAAATTGAGTTCTAAAATTAGATTTCCTAGTTTCTATTTGTTGTTTCTAGTTGCTTTTGTGTTGATTCTATTACTAATTAGTAAGCTAGTAATTACCTACTAGTTTGGTAATTGGATTAGAGTCCGCTGTTTCGCGTCTTTGGTTTTTTGTGCTTTTCTCGTTCTTAAGTCGTAGTATTTTTGTTGGTTCAAGTTTGTGCATCACTTATTTTGATTCATTTCAAATAAAGATCCATTCTGATTCAAAGCTTCTCACCTCTCAAGTAACTTGCCATGTATTGCCGGTTCTCCAACACTTGTGAAGCCAAGTGTGAGGTGAGATTGAGTGTGAGTGAAGTGAGGCTTTTGAACTAACTCGTTTGCTCATTTTGTAGGTTATTTTGCTTGCTGGTTTTTGTACTTCGTAGGTACATTTTCCATGGAAACCGAAGGTACTACTTCCCAACCTTTGGGAAATGATGTTATGTGAGCTTTGATGGCCCCAATGGAGGCCTTGAGTCAAGAAATGAAGAGCGGAAATAATGCTATAAGGAGTGATATGGATTCAATGAGGGGTGACATGATTAGAATTAGAGCGAGGGTTGATAGACTATGTCCACCAAAATCTCCACAATTCCAAACACCTCAAGTCCAAAGATCATATACTTCACAAAATCAAATGACTCCTCTCCATGAGTTAAAAACCAAAGAGAGTGAGGCCAAGCCTCAAGATGGAGAGAAAATTATTAGTGAGGTACAAGAAAAATATGAACAAAGAAGGGAAAAGGAAGGGAAAAAACCATGGGTAGTGAAGTTGGAAGGGAAAAAATACAAAGGAACCTTTTTATTCACTAACCCAAATACTAGCATTCTGCCTAGTATTTTATCTTCTCATATGTAGGTTCAAGACCCTAGAAGTCCCAAGGAGAATCCAAAGGAAGTTTCCTTCAAGCCCTTGGCCCAAAGTCCCCATTGTGGGACAAGCGAGGAAGAAGTGAATCCGAAGGGAAACCTTGACATATTCCCTTGTAATGTGGAGCATGAGGGCAGCTATGATGCGAAACAAAGTGAAGAAAACACTTCTCATAATATACAAGGTAATCAAGCTATTTTCTACACTCCTAAAAACTTGAACTGTTGTGATGTGGCTCGTAGTAGCCAAAATGGTGTAGTTTTGGATTGGATTAGTCAAGAAGTGTATGAATCTCCATTTTGTGATACTCTTTTGTGTTGATAGGTTGTATAAGGACCAAACTCTTGTTGTGAGTACGCAAGAACTAGTTGATCCTTTAGATGACAAAATCAATTCTTTTCGTAAGAATGATTTGTGTCCATCTAGTGCTAGCAATTATAACTTGAATAAGGTTCCATTATCATGTGACAAGAGTATTCACAAACTACATGACCCTCTTGTATATGATAGTACCTTGGTTGATGTCTTCACATTTGATTCCTTCCTATACTATCTCTTCACCTATGATGAAAACCATGTTAATTTTGAATTGATATTATGTAGTGGTAGTAAGCTTGGTTGCTATTTTCCTTTCTTGAGTGAAGATGATTGTGATTTGGATTCTCTAGTAAAAGGAATGGCTAACCTCGGATTAGATTTTTGTCTATTTCATCCATTTGATCCCAGTATACTATTGGGGTGGGGAAGGATGTGTTTCGGATTGTATTCCTTTTTCCTTGATATCTCTCTTAACCATGTCCTTTGTGATGCTTGTAGTAAGTATTTCATGATTGTAACAAAGGATAGTTGGGTGTATTCCAAAAGTGTACCCCTTTGGCATAATTGTACTGTTGATCTTGATAAAGTATATGGTCCTTTGAATGTGTGTAATGAAAACCCTTATGTTAATCTTGTTCATAATGACCTTGTGTTTGTCCTAGTGGTGGGCAATGCCTTGAATGATTGTGAACTTGATAACCTAGTGAAAGGGGTGGGCCATCTCGACTTAAACCTTCATCATTTGCTCCCATTTGACCCCGGAATACTCTTGAGATGTGACGGATATAGTTGCTGGTAGTGCTCACTTATTTTTGATATTGATGCTATTCATGTCTTTGTTATACTTTATGCTAAGATTTTTATGTAAAAAAACTAAGTATATGTGGATGTATGTCAAGTGTGAGCAACCATGGATTGATGATATAAGTGTGGTGCTAATACTAACCCTCCTACCAAGAGGATTTCTTGTTAGTTTTTGCTCTCTCTTTGTTTTTGCAAGATCTGAATTTGAGGACAAATTCGTACAATTAGCCTCAAGAGAGATATTGTCTAAGGGTCAAGGCTTCGGAATTGGCAAGCAATGAAAGACTTTTTGGAGTATTTTGAAGCCTTGGTAAAGAGAAGGAAGGAGGGGAATTTATACACTCCATAGGCGCCTCAAAGGAAGGATAATGAAGACTTTTTACACTCCAAAAGAGCACTCTATAGGCGTACATTAAGGGTATTTTTGTCCTTTGGCATGTAATAGTATAAATAGACCATTTTACTTCTCTTTTCATTAGACTTTGATGAAATTAGATATTACTCTTATATTGTAGTTTTTGGTCTCTAGTTTTAGCTGTTAGAATCTGAAAATTGGTCCAAGAACATTTGAAGTTAGGGTTTCACTTGTTTTGGATAATTTGACAAGAAAGGTGTACTTGAGGAAGAGTGTTTCCTTTGGGTCACCTAAGAGGAAGGTTTGAACTCTTATTTGTGAGGTGTGTTGAAGATTTTAAAACATCTTCTAGTGCTAATCATTGAATAGGAGTAAGGGTCTTTCTATCTATCCTTTAATTTCAAGCATTCTTCTTCTTCATCTCCATTCTATGTGTTGTTTTCTCTTTATTTGGTTGCTGGAATTTGCATCTTAGTAGCCAATTTTGTGTGTTTGGTAGTCTTTAGGATATCAAGATGACAATTGGACTAATAGTAAAGAAAAAATATATGCAAAAGGAGTAGAATGGTATGTGCATCAATTATCAGAAGGGAAAGGCACCAACCTTGAGTTACTTAAGCATGTCCCTAACATGGTGAATCAGGAAGATAATAACTTATTGTGCAGGATGCGTACTATAGAGGTAGGCGGTGAAAGATAGTGTGTTACAAATAAATGGGGATAGTGCTTGTGGAACAGATCATTTCACAAGGTACTTTATTAGAAATGTTGGAACACATTGGGGGTGGATGTGTTTAGACTAGTTTGCAGCTTTTTTCAAGGCCAGACTCTACTAAACTCTTTAAATCAGACCAATTTGGTGCTTCTTCCAAAGAAAGACATCATCCAAAGCTATGTAAACGTAAGACCTATAAGTCTCAATAACTTTATTAATAAGGTTTTTTTCCAAAGCCATTCATAGTATATTGAAGAAGGTGTTACCTAAGTTGATATCTTCTAGTCAATCTGGATCTATGAGGCGTAGAAGTATCATTGAAAATGTTTTATTTATCCAAAAAATTATTATAGGTATCAAGAAGAGAGGCAAACCAGTCAATGTTGTTATAAAGCTGGACATGACTTAAGCCTATGATAGGGTCTCAAGGCTACCTTATCAAATTAATGGTAAAAATGGGCTTCTCAAACCACTTCATAGACATGGTGTGGATGTTAATTGCTAATAATTGGTATTTTACTTTATTTAATAAACAATTAAAAAGTTTCTTTTATTTTACCAGAGGGGTCAAGAAAGGGGATCTTTTATATCCTACTTTATTTATTGTATCGTTAGAAGTATTGTCTAGCCCTAAACTTACTGTTTGATAATCAAAATATTTTGGGTTATGGGATGACTAAATGGAGCTAGAACCTTAACCATCTAACTTATAAAATTACACAATTATTTTCCCCTTAACTAATAAAGGGTATTTAGAGCAAATAATAAAGGCACTGAAGGATCATGAAGCAGCCTCAAGATAGTTGATAAACAGAGAAAAAAGTTGTTTCTGTATGTTTCACAAGGTAGATATTAGGTTGTTTGAGAAAGTAGAGTAGGCAACAAGCTTCTCCAAAGCTAGTTTTTCATTTAAGTATTTGGGGTATCCAATATTTCATAGTAAAAAGGGGAAAGAGTACTACAATAAACTAATTAAAAAGGTGAAAAAAGATTGCAGAATTGGAGAAGAAAAGTTTTTTTATCTTTTAGAGGTAAAGTTGTGCTCATTGAAAGCGTACTGCATAACATTCTAATATACTTGTTATCAACAGTTATTCTGATACAAGTAAAAGACCTTCCTTAGCTTTCAATGGCATCATTCAAAGTCACTACGTGATGAATCAAGATTTGGTCCCATGGAGGGCACGGGATCATACTTGTAGGGGTTATTTTGAGCATACCATCAAACAAACCCATGTGTGGAAGATTGCTTGGAGCCTTGAAGACTAGAGGACTCACGGGTTTGGAAAAGTCATCCTTAGTAGGTCTTGGAAAAGCCATCCTTAGTATAGGGCTTGGAAAAGCCATCCTTAGTATAGGGCTTGGAAAAGCCAATATTGTTGTTTGCTTGGAAACGGTGGATCTTGAGGTGAGTGATTCCCTTGGCGGTCACCGTAAGAGTGGTGTTGTTGTTACATTAATTATGGATTTAGTGTTTGAATCACACTTTGTTCCTAATTCTCGTAACAAATCTATATCTCACTATCTATCCTTTTAGTTTTGTAATCTTGTTATTGTTTGTAGTGGACTGTTTTTGTATCTTGTTGAATCCGAAAATTTGTGTTCTTGTTGTCATCTTGTTATTCACGATTTGTGGTTGTTTTGGGTGTCAAATACACCTTTGTTTCTTGTATTCTTGTTGTATATTTGTCGAATTCGAGTGAGGTCTCCATTTGGTCCATGATTGTTGTGATTTGTGGACTGTTTTGAAGGGTGTATTGGACTGTTTTTGTGGTTGTTTTGTGTTCCTCTTGTTTGTCTTGTATCATGTTCTAACTAAATACACAATCAATGAGATCCGCAAGATATTTGCTAGATCTTAGGATTATGGTTTCCTAGGGGCAACTTATGCATGGGCATTTGATGACTTGATGCAAATTCTAAATGTTGGTGATGTGGTAGGCTAGGTTGGAAATCCTTAAGGCTATTTTGTCAACAAAACTCAAGGGTATCACTCATTGACCCTTTCGAGTAACTAATGAGTTCTTCAACCAAAACCACCTAATACCTCAATTAGACACCCGTATTTTTAGGATGGTGTCCTAAGTATAATCACATTTGTGTCCTCAAGGGTGTCACTCATTGACCCTTTTGAGTACCTCTTTGCACATGGGTTAAGCTATTTTCACTTCACCCCTCCACATAAAATTCAATATCTAAAGATGCAAGAGACTTAAAAGAGAAACAATGCAACAACAACCAATACTCGAGAAGTGAGAAGAGACTCACTTTTGACCATCACTAAGATATACTCCTTTTGCCTCATTTCTTAGAAGCTGACAAAATCACCCACCTCAACTTGTTCACATGCCTCCTGACAAGAAGAAAAATTTCACACACCATGCTACCAAGTATGCAACAAGGAATTTTAAGTGCAAAACTCTCTCCCTCATAAGAACTCTCTATGCTGACAAGTGTTATACCATAGGCTTGCCCCAATTTTCAATCTCTATTACAATGAAAGCAAATGGTTAGAGATCTCGAAAGTCTTATTGAGCTTGTACAGTAGGTTTGGGTTAGGGTAGTATATCATTTTTGGATGAACATGGTTACACCCTCCTTGAACATCTACATCACACTACTGATCAATCCTTTGACAATAGGCTACTGCCCTTTGTTTTCATTCTTTTGATTACACAAGTTCCTACTATTATTTTTTTGTTTCACCCATTTTCTTTCATTTCTTTTTCTTGAAAATTTCATGCAATTCCTTCCTTCGTTAGGTCCTTTCCTTTTCTTATTCAATTGTTTCAATGTTTAAGCACGTAGGCATTCACTAACACTTCGTAGCCCAAGGTTTCTTCCTTCAATCTTCACTACCCCCAACTTAGGCCTTTAGCCTCACGTTGCATTTCTAAGTTCAAGGTGGGTATGGTTCAAAAGAGGTATGAAAATTAAAAGGCTCATGACTTGTAATGTGTTTGCCAAAGAAAGATCCAAAGGCTCAAAATGAGTGGCTAGGGATTATATTTATGCACGGGTAGGTTTTTTAGGCTATAGTGGGCTTCCAAAAGTCACAAAGAAGGTAGCTTGTCACGAGGTTTCAGGACCTTCTATAGACCCTTCACCCTCTTCCACATATTATTGAAAAATTCATCTCTCTTCTTCTCCCTCTTTTTCATCTTTTCATGGGAGTCCCCAAGATCCTTGTGAGACTATGCCAGTGCTGAGTACACCCTCCTCTCAAGTCTAGAAACTGTGGCTTCTTGTTTTTTTTGCTTTTTCTTATACTTCTCAGAGTCCTTAAGGAACATAAGAGTGATGCATAGTGGATGAGTCTCCTGCCTTTGAGGCAAACCTGTACTAGCTTCCTCATGGCCCTGATGTCCACACCAATGTCCTTCAAGGGCCCTACAGTGGATGGTCTGCATGACTCTGACTCTTTAGCTGTCAACTTGCCTAAGTCGACTTTTTTCTTTTTACTTTGGCTAGCAGGAGCCCATATTTCATTTATCCGCTCAGCTCCAAAATGTTCTTCCTTTCCCCTAATTGTCATCACTGGGTTTATAAGAGAGACTATGCTAAGATTAGTATAAAACTCACGCACCCATTACTCGTTGGCATAGCAGGGGTCCGGGGCAAAGCACATCCACCCGATACCAGTGAGTCTGGAATGGAATCCTGGGAATTTCTCTTCTACTTTATCTAAGCAAATGCCCCTTTATGAGAGCAACTTGGCCCTTGGGATGTCAGATTCTGCTGACATGAATCTGGTATTGTCAAAGTCTCCCATGTTTTTGGCTAAGTATCTATAAGCATCATAATTCTGACCATTAGTAGCATTCTTGATACGGAAAAACAAAGAGGAGCACGAAACAAACACCAAATCAGTCCACCAATCTTACGGATTCGAGGACCAAGATGGAGACCACACTCGGATTCGCTACTAACAACAAGAATACAAGATACAAGAGTGTATATTAACACCAAAACAGCTATGAAACGTGATGAACAAGATGAACAACAATAATACAAGTTTTGGATTCAACGAAGACCCCAAAACAGTCCACTACACAACACATACACGATTTGCAAGAAAATAAAGATAGATAGTGATACGGGACAAATGGCCACCTTATCTTTGAACGACATTTTTGACATTTTTGGAGGCCCACACATAGAGGCTTAAGAATTGGTCACCTCGTTGATACAAGAACATGCACGGAGGACCGTTTTGAGCATAATTCAAAGCCATCTCGCATATGGAAGATTGCTTGGAGCATCTAGGAGTGAGGACTCACGGTTTTGGGCCTTAAACTAGTCTCCAACAATGGCCCAAAAGGCAAGGGGCGGATGGGCCTTTTATGTGTGAAGAAAGGAGGTCCTAACTCACGGTTTTGGGCCTTAAAACTCGTCTCCAATGCTGGCCCAAAAAGACAAGGGGCGGATGGACTTTATGTGTGAAGAAAGGAGGTCTTAATGGGCCATAATTAAGCCTCCAAGACCAGCCCATGTTGTGGAGGATAGAAGGGTCATTTGACCACCTTTTGAGTAGTATAAATAGGTGCCTTAGGGCCATTTTTCAGATCATTACTTTGAATCTTGATATTTCCACAACAAAAGACTTGTAACATTTAGAAACTCACTCTCTTCTTCTTCAAGAGGAGCCGGTTCTAGATCTCACAAGGAGAGGGATCCTTGGGTTGTCTCTTTGGCTAGAAACAAAGGTTTTGAGGTTGTGAGTACCTCTTGGTCTTTGTAAGAACTTGGTGTTAATATTCATTAGGCTTAGGGTCCTTTCATGTTGTTAGGGTTCTTAGTTTCTTGAATATTGTATGTCAAGTTAACTATCTTACTTTCTTGTTGTTATTGTTCATCTTGTTGCTGAAAAACCGAAAATACAAAAACAGCTTGTTCTCTCGGATTGTTGTTGTTGTTCTTCTTGTTATCTTAAAGTCTAGTGAAGCCGGGTGTGGCTCTTTCGATTCACTAGCATTGTATCCATCTTATTGTTGTTCTTGTTGTGTGCTGAAATCTGAAAACAACACCAAAAACAGCTTGTGTTCTTGCTGAAAAACTGAAAACAGAAAGCTGAAAACAGTTTTTGTAGCTCTCGGGTTCTTGCTGAAAACCGAGACAGAAAGTGCTGATTTTTGTGTTAATCCGAGATTATTGTGTTGTGGTTTTGATCTTGTATCATTTGGTATCAAAGCAAGACCGGTTGTGTTCCAACATAACCCATCTTGGGCTAGTAGTTCTCGGCCAAAACCAAACTACACCAAGACAACTTTCTGAACAATCTGTCCACTAGAAAGTTGAATCCGAGAATAGTGTTGTATACTTAGATCTAAGTGTTGTTTTGTTTGTTTAGTGAGTTTCTTGTGTTGGTTTCTTTCTCACCAACACTAAGGTGTCTAGATCCGAAAGTTGAGCTTAAAAAAAATTGAAGATTGTGTAGTGACTTAAGGGTGGCCGAAAGTTGTATGTTGTTGAAGACCAAAGAAAAATCGGTGGTTGTGTTAATGTGTTAAAGAGGTGTTGAAGTTTGTGAAGTGTTCATCTCTTGAACTTGTGCATATTGCTCCTCTTGTTGAGTGTTAATCTTATTGAGTGTTCAAGTGGTGAAATTATAAAGTTGATTGTGAAGACTTGCACCTATCAATTTGTGGACTTGTCAATCACTTCCCTTAAATCAAGGAACCTTGTTTTGTGGAGATTGTCAACCTAACCCACTTTCTTGAGTTTGAAGGGGAGTTCAAGACTTCAAATTTTAGTTTTTTCCCACCAAAACACTTTTCAATTTCTTACAAGATGTGTGAATATTAATTCAAGGCAAAAAAAAAAAAAAAAAAAAAATTATACAATACATCCCAAACCCGAAGGTCAAAACGTGTGGGCCATTGCATATTACCATGTCACTATAAGCTCAACTTAGGATATATTCTTTGTTACTAATTGTTGATTCTTGGTTTCCCTTATTTGGACTTAGGACTAATTAACAAACTAGTAATTTCCACTAGGTTGTCAATTAGTTCATTGAGCCGTCTATTCGTGTCAACGATTATTTGTGTGCTTTTTATTCGTTTGAATGAGTTGCTGATTTTTGACTCTAGTCCGGCAAGTATTCTTTGAGTCTTCAAACAAGAATCCATTCCGGACAAGAGCTTACTCCTACCTTAACATCTCACGGTTACTAGCCAATTATACAACACTTGTGGGACACTAACTTGTGGTGATTAAGCGGCTAATACCTTGACAATGGAAGGAGCTTTACTACTAATATTGTTTGTTCATTTTTGTAGGTTTGAAGGGTGACATAAGAGGAAAATGACTTCGGTAGCCGGGGATTATTGTGACTACAATATGGGAGACTATGATTGTAGTGAGGGTTTTTATGGCTACGAAGTTGAGGGGGATTGCGGAGGCTATGAAAATGGTCGCGGCCAAAACATAGGCAGATTTGAAACTTTCGGTTTTGAGGGAGAAAATGAGGAGAATGAAGTGCCTAGTGCTTATGGTGACTTTGGAGATGATGTAGTACCTCGTGATGGATCTTATGGCGAAGTTGGGACATGTGAGGAGTCTTGCACTCTCCACTCCGAACCTAGATTTGGCGTTAGGTATAACCCTTTCATGTGCAAACCTTATGGGAGTTATGATGAGAGTACACGTGAGGAGTGTGAAGATTCATATTCTCCACCTTGTAGTACTTCTTATCAAGGTCGATATGGTTTGAATGGTTATACTAGCTATAGTGTAGGTTGTCCAATGGGAAGAAGAGGATCTACATCTCCGAAATCGAGGGGTACTCATGTGCCTTACAATGTTGATCCGAGAAGGAGTGTACACTCCGGAAAGGTGACCATTTGTGGGATACCGGGCTGCCTCGTCGTGTTAGACGATAAGTACTATAGAAACTACATTGTTCCGTCCATGGTTGATTACTTGGGGTTATTTTGTGAGCCTTTACTTGTTCCATACTTCTTGGACAGGTTTAAGGTTACCGAGAGGGTAAAGGTTGTCTTCTCCCAATTTAATTACCATGAGGAGGTGTGGTGTGATGTTTTTCCCATAACCTATGGTCATGTGAGTCTAGGTGCCGATTGGTTTGCACAACATAAGGTTCCAAATGTGCAAAATTGGCCTAATATTGTGAGAGACCGATGGGGAAATTGCCTCGAGACTTACATTCTGCCCGGGCCGCAAAAAGAAGTTCCTACCTACTCCAATCCGAATTACTATGAGAGACAAAAGATTGAGAGGAGTAAGGGAGTGAAAGGTGGTAATCCGAGAGTGGAAAAAGGAGAGGTTGTGTGGAGCCAAGTAAGGGGATTACCACCAAACCATGCTAACATTGTTTGTCCTTCTATTTCTAAGGACATTTGTGTAGGTAGCAACATAGAAAGCGGAGAAGAACAAGGCCGAAAGGAAGTTGCTGCCCAAACTTTCGGAGGACCTTCACACCATGACAAAGAAGAATCTACCCACGGACTTCAAGGTAAAATGGCAAACTCTTACACTTTTGTACGCTTGAATGATAATTGTGTGGCTAGTGGCCCATTGAGTGTGAGTTGTAGCTTGCCTATATGTGAGTGTATTATTTCTTTGCCACTTGATGATAATGTACATGCTGTGAGTGTGGATACACTAGTTGATCCTATTGATGACCGGATCGACTCTTCTTGTAAGATCGATCCATGTCCACCTAGTGTTGAAACCATCATGATGAATGAAAATACATTATCTTCTGAAATTTGTGTTGATCAACTTATGCGTGAAAGTTATCTACCACTTGAGGATGTGTATGATGTCGTTAACGAACCTCAAGTGTGTAATGATGTTGAAAATGTTGATCAAGGTGAGCATGAACCCGAGAACTCTTCTTGGGGTAATATTGTGTTTGAAGAGTCCTTAAAACTTGATATTGATCGTTTAGCGAGTGAGGAACTTGTTGGTTCCAAATCTGTCCGTGAGGTAGATCACACGCTTTTTAGGTACAATGTCTTGTTTGAAGATGATTTAAACACTTCTAATGAACCTAGTGGTGAAAATAATGGTATAGCTTGCCTCGGAAGCTATAGCCTATATGCTAACCCACTATGGTGTGACAACATTTCTCCTCAAGATGGAAATCTCTTCTCGGAAGATGAAAGTACTCTTAAGGGTAGGGAATGTGTAGTCTTGAAAGGGGATAGTCACTCGGGTGAAGATGACCATGATTTGCTTGATTACTTGGGAAACCCGAGATATGGTTATTCTTGTAAAAATATTTTTGTGAATGATTCCTTTGCTGCCCATGGTGATTTATATCTATGTGGGGATTATTCTCTTGAAATAAAAGGTGGTGCATGCTTAAACATTCCATCTACTTCTTCTTTATGTGTTTCCTATGTCGAGCTTACTAGTGGTGATGGACTTGAAGCTAGTGAGTACATACATAAGGACACCATAGCTGAAGTTAGCTTGTGTAACACCTTTCTCTACCATCTTTGTGCTCATGACATTTCCACTAATGGGCTAGGGGGTATGCCTAATTTTGAGGATGACACCTTAGGGAAAAGTGAGCTTGGCCGAAACCCATGTCCATGGCTACTTCTCCCATTTGATCCCGGTACCATCTTAGGGCATGGTAGGAGTTGTCTCGGTCCATGCTCATTATTTATTGATGTTCATCATAGCCACTTCCTTTGTGACATTTGTACTAAGCTTTCCACGATCAACCCAAAGGATTCTTGGTTATATTGCAAATATGTGCAACCTTGGCATGATGATGTTATTTGTTAGATTGAATTTTGTTGCACTAACCCTAACCCTCATGTCATGAGGATGTGTACTTGTTTTTCTTTTGTTTTTGATTTTGCAAGGTTTGGATTCGAGGTCGAATCCTTTTCAAGAAGGGGAGGATGATACGGGACAAATGGCCACCTTATCTTTGAACGACATTTTTGACATTTTTGGAGGCCCACACATAGAGGCTTAAGAATTGGTCACCTCGTTGATACAAGAACATGCACGGAGGACCGTTTTGAGCATAATTCAAAGCCATCTCGCATATGGAAGATTGCTTGGAGCATCTAGGAGTGAGGACTCACGGTTTTGGGCCTTAAACTAGTCTCCAACAATGGCCCAAAAGGCAAGGGGCGGATGGGCCTTTTATGTGTGAAGAAAGGAGGTCCTAACTCACGGTTTTGGGCCTTAAAACTCGTCTCCAATGCTGGCCCAAAAAGACAAGGGGCGGATGGACTTTATGTGTGAAGAAAGGAGGTCTTAATGGGCCATAATTAAGCCTCCAAGACCAGCCCATGTTGTGGAGGATAGAAGGGTCATTTGACCACCTTTTGAGTAGTATAAATAGGTGCCTTAGGGCCATTTTTCAGATCATTACTTTGAATCTTGATATTTCCACAACAAAAGACTTGTAACATTTAGAAACTCACTCTCTTCTTCTTCAAGAGGAGCCGGTTCTAGATCTCACAAGGAGAGGGATCCTTGGGTTGTCTCTTTGGCTAGAAACAAAGGTTTTGAGGTTGTGAGTACCTCTTGGTCTTTGTAAGAACTTGGTGTTAATATTCATTAGGCTTAGGGTCCTTTCATGTTGTTAGGGTTCTTAGTTTCTTGAATATTGTATGTCAAGTTAACTATCTTACTTTCTTGTTGTTATTGTTCATCTTGTTGCTGAAAAACCGAAAATACAAAAACAGCTTGTTCTCTCGGATTGTTGTTGTTGTTCTTCTTGTTATCTTAAAGTCTAGTGAAGCCGGGTGTGGCTCTTTCGATTCACTAGCATTGTATCCATCTTATTGTTGTTCTTGTTGTGTGCTGAAATCTGAAAACAACACCAAAAACAGCTTGTGTTCTTGCTGAAAAACTGAAAACAGAAAGCTGAAAACAGTTTTTGTAGCTCTCGGGTTCTTGCTGAAAACCGAGACAGAAAGTGCTGATTTTTGTGTTAATCCGAGATTATTGTGTTGTGGTTTTGATCTTGTATCAGATAGTGAGACCAAGATTATTACAAGATTAAGAACCAAGTGTATTTCAACACTAACCCCTAATGAATGTAACAATCAAAACCACACTCTTACGGTGACCACCAAGGGAATGAACTAACCTTAAGATCTACCGTTTCCAAGCAAAGATCAATATTGGCTTTTCCAAGCCCTATGCTAAGGATGGCTTTTCCAAGCCCTACAACTAAGGGTGTTACACTCTCAAAAGAGAGAAAATATGTCTTTCAATTCTTCATCCTTCCAAATCTGCCAAGAAATGAGCTAAAATGACCTATTTATAGTGTAATACAAAAGAATACAAAAAGACCACTTTGCCCTTAATGATAGGTGCGGCCATGGTGTGTAAATACACCATGTGTAATGTCCAAAATGCCCTTAATTAAGGTCCAAAACCGTGAGTCCTCACTCTTAAATGCTCCAAGCAATCTTCCATACGCGAAATTGCTTTAAGTTACGCTCAAAACGGGTCCTCCATGCATGTTCTTGTATTCTCGAGGTGACCAAGTCTTGAGCCTCTATGTGTTGGCCTCCAAAGATGTCATCAAAAGATAAGATGGCCATTTGCCCCGTATCATCCTCCCCTTCTTGAAAAGGATTCGACCTCGAATCCAAACCTTGCAAAACCGAAGAGAGGACAAACAAATACAAACTCCTCATGGCATGAGGGTTAGGGTTAGCATAACAAATCATCTCAACATGCCAAGGTTGCACATATTTGCAATATAACCAAGAATCCTTTGCAAGGAATATTAAAAACTCAATAAAAGATGTACAAAGGATTTGGTTATAGGATACACCAAGAGTGACACTTTGCTTGTCATGTAGACCAAGCAACAAGTTTGGTGCACCAACATCACCATTTCTAAATTTGGCACCGGGTTCAAATGGGAAAAGTGGCCATAGACACGGGTCTCGACAACACTTCCCTTTCCCGTGGTCTATACCCAAACTAAATGACATACTCCCTACAATAACATACATATGATCCAAAGCAAATAGAGAGTAAAGAAATGTATCACTCAAATCGACTTCTACTAAGGTGCTCTCATGTGTGTACTCACTACTAGTTTCCCAATAATCACCATGAGTACTCTCAACAATGAAATCACACAAAGTAGAAGAAGAAGTAGCTTTCGCAACTACACATTCCTTACCCTTAAGAGGACTCTCATCTTCCAAGAAGAGATTTCCCTCTTTAGGAGGAATATTGTCACACCATAGTGGGTTAGCATATAGGCTATAGCTTCCAAGGCAAGCTATACCATCATTTTCACCACTAGGTTCATTAGGAGTGTTTAAATCATCTTCAAACAAGACATTGTACCTAAAAAGAGTGTGATCTACCTCACGGACAGATTTGGAACAAGCAAGTTCCTCACTCTCTAAATGATCAATATCAAGTTTCAAGGATGTTTCAAACGCAATATTACCCCAAGAAGAGCTCTCGGGTTCATTCTCACTTTGATCAACATTTTCAACATCATCACACACTTGAGGTCCATTAATTACATCATACACATCCTCAAGTGGTGGGTAATTTTCACACATAAGTTGATCAACACAAATTTCAGAAGATAATGTACTTTCATTCAACATAATGGTTTCAACACTAGGTGGACATAAATCGATCTTACAAGAAGAGTCTATTCGGTCATCAATAGGATCAACTAGTGTATCCACACTCACAACATGTACATCATCATCAAGTGGCAAAGAAATAATACACTCACATATAGGCAAGCTACAACTCACACTCAATGGGCTACTAGCCACACAATTATCATTCACATGTACAAAAGTGTAAGAGTTTGCCATTTTACCTTAAAGTCCTTGAGTAGATTCTTCTTTGTCATGGTGTGAAGGTCCTCCAAAGGTTTGGGCAGCAACTTTCTTTTGGCATTGTTCTTCTTCGCTTTCCATGTTGCTACCTACACAAATGTCCTTAGAAATAGAAGGACAAACAATGTTAGCATGGTTTGGTGGTAATCCTCTTACTTTGCTCCACACAACCTCTCCTTTTTCCACTCTCGGATTACCACCTTTCACTCCCTTACTCCTCTCAATCTTTTGTCTCTCATAATAATTCAAATTGGAGTAGGTAGGAACTTCTTTTTGCAGCCCGGGCAGAATGTACGTCTCGAGGCAATTTCCCCATCGGTCTCTTACAGTATTAGGCCAATTTTGCATATTTGGAACTTTATGTTGTGCAAACCAATCGGCGCCTAAGCTCACATGACCATAGGTTATGGGAAAAACATCACACCACACCTCCTCATGGTAATTAAATTGGGAGAAGACAACTTTTACCCTCTCGGTAACCTTAAACCTGTCCAAGAAGTATGGAACAAGTAAAGGCTCACAAAATAACCCCAAGTAATCAACCATGGATGGAACAATGTAGTTTCTATAGTACCTATCATTTAACACAACGAGGCAGCCCGGTATCCCACAAATGGTCACCTTTCCGGAGTGTACACTCCTTCTCGGATCAACATTGTAAAGCACATGAGTACCCCTCGATTTTGGAGATGTATATCCTCTTCTTCCCATTGGACAACCTACACTATAGCTAGTATAACCATTCACACTATATCGACCTTGATAAGAAGTACTACAAGGTGGAGAATATGAATATTCACACTCCTCACGTGTACTCTCATCATAGCTCTCATAAGGTTTACGAATGACAGGGTTATACCTAACACCAAATCTAGGTTCGGAGTGGGGAGTGCAAGACTCCTCACATGTCCCAACTTCATCATAAGATCCATCACGAGGTCCTACATCATCTCCAAAGTCACCATAAGCACTAGGCACTTCATTCACCTCATTTTCTCCCTCAAAACAGTAATTTTCAAATCTGCCTATGTTTTGACCATGGCTATTTTCAAAGCCTCCGCAATCTTCCTCAACTTCGTAGCCATAAAAACCCTCACTACAATCATAGTCTCCCATATTGTAGTCACAATAATCCCCGGCTATCAAATTCATGTTCCTCTTATATCACCCCTTAAACCTACAAAATGAACAAACAAGATTAGTAGTAAAGCTCCTCACCAACACTCGTATACACTCACCTTTGTCATTCTCACAATTGGAGCGGCGAATATTGAAAGCTGCTTATACTCCGGTAGTCAATAGGATGTCAATTCTACTTGGTGGCCGGAATAGATTCTTGTTTGATCGACTCAAGACACAAAATAAAATTTCCTTACGAACTTGAAATAAAGAAGTTACAACGAATTAAAAATGAGAAAAGCTCACAAATAACGAAGACACGAAAGAAACGGATTCAACAATTAATCTACAACTAAGTAGGTGATTACTAGTTGTTAATTAATTGGAAGCAATAAAATTGAAACTAAGGAACAACAAAAGGAAACTACTAAAATCTGAAATTTGAGCTTATTAATGAGGTGAACAGTAGCAAATGGATGACGTGGCAGCATGCAATTGGTTTTGGTCCCACCCATTATAATCACAAATTCTGAAATTTTAAATCTTCACACTATTTGGAAAAGGTGACAATTGGTTTTTTGGTAGGGAAAACATAAGTCTTGAAATAAGGAAAAAGTATTTTGTCCCACAACACAAGGTTCTTGAAACAAGAAAAAAGTGGTTTGTCCCACAAAACAAAGTTCTTGAAACAAGAAAAAGTAGTCCCACAAAACAAGGTCTTTGAAATGAGGGAAAGCTGAAAAAGTAGAAGTCTAGTCTAGGAAGTGTTGGGTTCAAGGTTTCTCACAACAAGCTTTACATCTTTTCATCTTCACATTTTTGAATCTATATTGCCCTTTTGATTGTCTTAAGTTGTAAGAAAAGATGAAGAACTAGATGAACACCACAACAACCTTCAAGAACACAACAACAACTTCTTCAAGAACACCAACAATTCCAACGGCCAACTCCAATCCACAACAACAAACAACCAAGTCTCTTTAGTGTTGTGTCTTCGGTTTTAACAAGAGATGAAGGTTGTGAAGAGCTTCAAGAACAATAATATTCACCAAGAATAACAACAACACTCCTTTCAACAACAACAACAACCAAATACACGGCCAATCAGGTTTCTCAACAACAATGTCTACCACAACAATGTTCAACAATAATGGGCCAAGCTTATGTTCACAATAACAACATCAAAATACAAGCTCAAATCAAGATATAGACTCAATGTGTTAGTGAGGAACAAAACTAACACCTAGAAACAATTTCGCGTATGGAAGATTGCTTGGAGCATTTAAGAGTGAGGACTCACGGTTTTGGACCTTAATTAAGGGAATTTTGGACATTACACATGGTGTATTTACACACCATGGCCGCACCTATCATTAAGGGCAAAGTGGTCTTTTTGTATTCTTTTGTATTACACTATAAATAGGTCATTTTAGCTCATTTCTTGGCAGATTTGGAAGGATGAAGAATTGAAAGACATATTTTCTCTCTTTTGAGAGTGTCACACCCTTAGTTGTAGGGCTTGGAAAAGCCATCCTTAGCATAGGGCTTGGAAAAGCCAATATTGATCTTTGCTTGGAAACGGTAGATCTTAAGGTTAGTTCATTCCCTTGGTGGTCACCGTAAGAGTGTGGTTTTGATTGTTACATTCATTAGGGGTTAGTGTTGAAATACACTTGGTTCTTAATCTTGTAATAATCTTGGTCTCACTATCTATCTTTATTTTCTTGCAAATCGTGTATGTGTTGTGTAGTGGACTGTTTTGGGGTCTTCGTTGAATCCAAAACTTGTATTATTGTTGTTCATCTTGTTCATCACGTTTCATAGCTGTTTTGGTGTTAATATACACTCTTGTATCTTGTATTCTTGTTGTTAGTAGCGAATCCGAGTGTGGTCTCCATCTTGGTCCTCGAATCCGTAAGATTGGTCTTGTCAATCACTTGCACCCATCACCTTTTAGTCTTGTCAATCACTTTTCCCTAATTTAAAGAGCCTTGTTTTGTGGGATTGGTCAACCAAACCCCACTTTCTTGAGTTTGAAAAGGGTGAAATACTACAAGATTTTACTTTTCCCACCAAAACACTTTGCAAACTATAACAAGTTGTGTGAATATTAACATAAAGCAAAAAAAAAAAAAAGAAGAAGAACGTGTGGAACCATTGCATGCTGCCACGTCACTATAAGCTCAACTTAGGATATTCTTTGGTTGCTAATTGTTGATCCTTGGTTTCCCTTACTTGGTCCTAGAACTAATTAACAAACTAGTACCTTCCTACTAGGTTGTCAACTAGTTCCTTGAACCGTTTGTTCGTGTCAACGATTATTTGAGTGCTTTTATTCGTTTGAACGAATTGCTGATTTTTGAACCTAGTCCGGCAAGAATTCTTTGAGTCTTCAAACAAGAATCCATTCCGGATAAGAGCTTACTCATACCTTAAAAATCTCACGGTTACTAGCCAATTATACAACACTTGTTGAACACGAATTTGTGGTGAACTAAAACGGATAATACCTTGACAATGGAAGGAGCTACGTCTCATAATGCGGATACTAATGCCCTTGATTCTATGAGGGTCACTCTTGAGGCCGTTACCCGGACACTTGAAAGGTTGAATTTGGAATTTGGGGCCGTGAGAGGGGACTTGGCCGCAATAAGGGGGGAAGTGTCGACTATTAGTGGGAGATTAGAACAAGTGGAGAGTCAAAGGAACTCTCGTCCTTCTACTCCTCTACATGTATCTACCAATGGTCATGATAGGACCTCCTCCGCAACCATCACCCCCGAAACAGTCCACCAAATGCTAAATACACCCCAAGCTCCACTAAACACCGCAAGCCAAACTACCTATTTTCCTCCAAACCGAGACTCCACTAGACCACTACATTTCCAAGTGATACAATATCAAACCCACAACAACAATATCTCCAAAAGAGTCTCGGATTTCAGTTTACAACACAACAATCCGCAAGTTTCAGTTTTCTGTTTCAGCACAATCCGAGAGGCAAACAAGCTGTTTTTATGTTGTTTTCCAGATTTTCAGCACACAACAAGAACAACAATAAGATGGATACAATGCTAGTGAATCGAAAGAGCCACACCCGGCTTCACTAGACTTTAAGATAACAAGAAGAACAATAACAACAATCCGAGATAACAAACTATTTTGGTATTTTCGGTTTTTCAGCAACAAGAAGAACAATAACAACAAGAAAGTAAGATAGTTAACTTGACATACAATATTCTAGAAACTAAGAACCCTAACAACATGAAAGGACCCTAAGCCTAATGAATATTAACACCAAGCTCTTACAAAGACCAAGAGGTACTCACAACCTCAAAACCTTTGTTTCTAGCCAAAGAGACAACCCAAGGATCCCTCTCCTTGTGAGATCTAGAACCGGCTCCTCTTGAAGAAGAAGAGAGTGAAATGTTACAAGTCTTTTGTTGTGAAAATATCAAGAATCAAAGTAATAATGAAAAATGGCCCTAAGGCACCTATTTATACTACTCAAAAAGGTGGTCAAATGACCCTTCTATCCTTCACAACATGGGCCGGCCTTGGAGGCTTAATTATGGCCCATTAAGACCTCCTTTCTTCACACATAAAAGCCCATCCGCCCCTTGTCTTTTGGGCCGGCCTTGGAGGCTTAATTATGGCCCATTAAGACCTCCTTTCTTCACACATAAAAGCCCATCCGCCCCTTGTCTTTTTGGGCCATTGTTGGAGACTAGTTTAAGGCCCAAAACCGTGAGTCCTCACTCCTAGATGCTCCAAGCAATCTTCCATATGCGAGATGGCTTTGAATTATGCTCAAAACGGGTCCTCCGTGCATGTTCTTGTATCAACGAGGTGACCAATTCTTAAGCCTCTATGTGTTGGCCTCCAAAAATGTCGTCCAAAGATAAGGTGGCCATTTGTCCCGTATCATCCTCCCCTTCTTGAAAAGGATTCGACCTCGAATCCAAACCTTGCAAAAATCAAAAACAAAAGAAAAACAAGTACACATCCTCATGACATGAGGGTTAGGGTTAGTGCAACAAAATCAATCTAACAAATAACATCATCATGCCAAGGTTGCACATATTTGCAATATAACCAAGAATCCTTTGGGTTGATCGCGGAAAGCTTAGTACAAATGTCACAAAGGAAGTGGCTATGATGAACATTAATAAATAATGAGCATGGTCCGCGACAACTCCTACCATGCCCTAAGATGGTACCCGGGATCAAATGGGAGAAGTAGCCATGGACATGGGTTTCGGCCAAGCTCACTTTTCCCTAAGGTATCGTCCTCAAAATTAGGCATACCCCTTAGCCCATTAGGGAAAATGTCATGAGCACAAAGAGGGTAGAGAAAGGTGTCACACAAGCTAACTTCAGCTATGGTGTCCTTATGCACGTACTCACTAGCTTCAAGTCCATCACCACTAGTATGTTCAACATAGGAAACACATAAAGAAGAAGTAGATGGAATTTCTAAGCATGCACCACCTTTTATTTCAAGAGAATAATCCCCACATAGATATAAATCATCATGGGCAGCAAAGGAATCATTCACAAAAATAGTTTTACAAGAATAATCATATCTCGGGTTTCCCAAATAATCAAGCAAATCACGGTCATCTTCACCCGATTGACTATCCCTTTTCAAGACTACACATTCCCTACCCTTAAGAGTACTTTCATCTTCCAAGAAGAGATTTCCATCTTGAGGAGAAATGTTGTCACACCATAGTGGGTTAGCATATAGGCTATAGCTTCCAATGCAAGCTATACCATCATTTTCACCACTAGGTTCATTAGGAATGTTTAAATCATCTTCAAACAAGGCATTGTACCTAAAAAGAGTGTGATCTACCTTACGGACAGATTTGGAACAAGCAAGTTCCTCACTCTCTAAATGATCAATATCAAGTTTCAAGGATGTTTCAAACACAACGTTACCCCAAGAAGAGCTCTCGGGTTCATTCTCACTTTGATCAACATTTTCAACGTCATCACACACTTGAGGTTCATTAATTAAATCACACACATCCTCAAGTGGTGGGTAATTTTCACACATAAGTTGATCAACACAAATTTCAGAAGATAATGTACTTTCATTCAACATAATGGTTTCAACACTAGGTGGACGTGAATCGATCTTACAAGAAGAGTCTATCCGGTCATCAATAGGATCAACTAGTGTATCCACACTCACAACATGTACATCATCATCAAGTGGCAAAGAAATAATACACTCACATATAGGCAAGCTACAACTCACACTCAATGGGCTACTAGCCACACAATTATCATTCACATGTACAAAAGTGTAAGAGCTTGTCATTTTACCTTGAAGTCCGTGAGTAGATTCTTCTTTGTCATGGTGTGAGGGTCCTCCAAAGGTTTGGGCAGCAACTTTCTTTTGGCATTGTTCTTCTTTGCTTTCCATGTTGCGACCTACACACATGTCCTTAGAAATAGAAGGACAAACAATGTTAGCATGGTTTGGTGGTAATCCTCTTACTTCGCTCCACACAACCTCTCCTTTTTCCACTCTCGGATTACCACCTTTCACTCCCTTACTCCTCTCAATCTTTTGTCTCTCATAATAATTCGGATAGGAGTAGGTAGGAACTTCCTTTTGCGGCCCGGGCAGAATGCACGTCTCGAGGAGATTTCCCCATCGGTCTCTTATCATATTAGGCCAATTTTGCACATTTGGAACCTTATGTTGTGCAAACCAATCGGCGCCTAGACTCACATGACCATAGGTTATGGGAAAAACATCACACCACACCTCCTCATGGTAATTAAATTGGGAGAAGACAACCTTTACCCTCTCGGTAACCTTAAACCTGTCCAAGAAGTATGGAACAAGTAAAGGCTCACAAAATAACCCCAAGTAATCCACCATGGACGGAACAATGTAGTTTCCATAGTACTTATCGTCTAACACAACGAGGCAGCCCGGTATCCCACAAATGGTCACCTTTCCGGAGTGTACACTCCTTCTCGGATCAACATTGTAAGGCACGTGAGTACCCCTCGATTTCGGAGATGTAGATCCTCTTCTTCCCATTGGACAACCTACACTATAGCTAGTATAACCATTCACACCATATCGACCTTGATAAGAAGTACTACAAGGTGGAGAATATGAATCTTCACACTCCTCACGTATACTCTCATCATAACTCCCATAAGGTTTGCACATGAAAGGGTTATACCTAACGCCAAATCTAGGTTCGGAGTGGAGAGTGCAAGACTCCTCACATGTCCCAACTTCGCCATAAGATCCATCACGAGGTACTACATCATCTCCAAAGTCACCATAAGCACTAGGCACTTCATTCTCCTCATTTTCTCCCTCAAAACCGAAAGTTTCAAATCTGCCTATGTTTTGGCCGCGACCATTTTCATAGCCTCCGCAATCCCCCTCAACTTCGTAGCCATAAAAACCCTCACTACAATTATAGTCTCCCATATTGTAGTCACAATAATTCCCGGCTACCGAAGTCATTTTCCTCTTATATTATCCTTTAAACCTACAAAAATGAACAAACAATATTAGTAGTAAAGCTCCTTCCATCGTCAAGGTATTAGCCGCTTAATCACCACAAGTTAGTGTCTCACAAGTGTTGTATAATTGGCTAGTAACCGTGAGATTTACAAGGTTTGAGTAAGCTCTTAGCCGGAATGGATTCTTGTTTGGAAGACTCAAAGAATTCTTGCCGGACTAGAACCAAAATTAGCAACTCATTCAAACGAATAAAAGGCACACAAATAATCGTAGACACGAATAGACGGCTCAAGGAACTAATTGACAACCTAGTGGAAGTTACTAGTTTGTTAATTAGTTCTAAGTCCAAATAAAGGAAACCAAGAATCAACAATTAGCAACAAAGAATATATCCTAAGTTGAGCTTTAGTGACGTGGCATCAAGCAATGGCCCACACATTTTCCTTCCCTTCGGATTTATGTATATATATATATTTTTTTTTTGTCTTGGTTTAATATTCACACAACTTGTGATAAATGGAAAAGTGTTTTGGTGGGAAAACTTAAAAATTTGAAGTCTTGACTTTTGGTTCAATCTCAAGAAAGTGGGTTTGGTTGACAATTCCCACAAGACAAGGCTCCTTGATTTAAGGGAAGTGATTGACAAGTCCACAAATTGGTAGGTGCAAGTCTTTCACAATCAACTTTACAAGTTTACCTCTTGAGCACTCAATAAGATTAACACTCAACAAGAGGAACAATATGCACAAGTTCAAGAGATGAACACTTCACAAACTTCAACACCTCTTTAACACATAAACACATCCACCGATTTTTCTTTGGTCTTCAACAACATACAACTTTCGGCCACCCTTAAGTCACTACACAATCTTCAATTTTTTTTTTTAAGCTCAACTTTCGGATCTAGACACCTTAGTGTTGGTGAGAAAGAAACCAACACAAGAAACTCACTAAACAAACAAAACAACACTTAGATCTAAGTATACAACACTATTCTCGGATTCAACTTAGTGGACAGAATTTTCAGATTTTCAGAATTTCTTCTTGGTGTAGTTTGGGTTAAACCGAGAACTACTAGCCCAAGATGGGTTGTGTGAGAACACAACCGGTCTTGCTTTGATACCAAATGATACAATATCAAACCCACAACAACAATATCTCCAAAAGAGTCTCGGATTTCAGTTTACAACACAACAATCCGCAAGTTTCAGTTTTCTGTTTCAGCACAATCCGAGAGGCAAACAAGCTGTTTTTATGTTGTTTTCCAGATTTTCAGCACACAACAAGAACAACAATAAGATGGATACAATGCTAGTGAATCGAAAGAGCCACACCCGGCTTCACTAGACTTTAAGATAACAAGAAGAACAATAACAACAATCCGAGATAACAAACTATTTTGGTATTTTCGGTTTTTCAGCAACAAGAAGAACAATAACAACAAGAAAGTAAGATAGTTAACTTGACATACAATATTCTAGAAACTAAGAACCCTAACAACATGAAAGGACCCTAAGCCTAATGAATATTAACACCAAGCTCTTACAAAGACCAAGAGGTACTCACAACCTCAAAACCTTTGTTTCTAGCCAAAGAGACAACCCAAGGATCCCTCTCCTTGTGAGATCTAGAACCGGCTCCTCTTGAAGAAGAAGAGAGTGAAATGTTACAAGTCTTTTGTTGTGAAAATATCAAGAATCAAAGTAATAATGAAAAATGGCCCTAAGGCACCTATTTATACTACTCAAAAAGGTGGTCAAATGACCCTTCTATCCTTCACAACATGGGCCGGCCTTGGAGGCTTAATTATGGCCCATTAAGACCTCCTTTCTTCACACATAAAAGCCCATCCGCCCCTTGTCTTTTGGGCCGGCCTTGGAGGCTTAATTATGGCCCATTAAGACCTCCTTTCTTCACACATAAAAGCCCATCCGCCCCTTGTCTTTTTGGGCCATTGTTGGAGACTAGTTTAAGGCCCAAAACCGTGAGTCCTCACTCCTAGATGCTCCAAGCAATCTTCCATATGCGAGATGGCTTTGAATTATGCTCAAAACGGGTCCTCCGTGCATGTTCTTGTATCAACGAGGTGACCAATTCTTAAGCCTCTATGTGTTGGCCTCCAAAAATGTCGTCCAAAGATAAGGTGGCCATTTGTCCCGTATCACCAAGCCCCTCCAATTCCACAAGAGGGATTTGGACGCCAAGTACCTCCACTAAATCCGAACCCTCCATTCCAAGCTCCATTTACCCAAAGACAGCAAATTCCAAATCCACCGAATCAAAACGGCCAAGGCCGACCAGCCCACTTTGAAGGATACGATAGGGAGGAGTATGAAGGAGATAGAGCCTTTGATGATGCTTATATGAGGGAGGAGGAGTTAAGAGAGGGTCGAGGAGAACCTAGGAGATACCGGGGGTATGGAGATAGGGGAAACCGACACCAAGAGAGAGACGTAGGCATCAACACCATCAAGTTGAGCCTACCCATCTTTAAGGGTGAAAGTGACCCCGAGACCTACTTGACTTGGGAATCGGCTTGTGACAAAGTTTTCAAAGTTAATGACATCTCGGAAGAAAAGAAGAGTTGTTACGCTATAGCTCACCTCGAGGGCTATGCTAACACTTGGTGGGAGTATGTTAAACGGTTTGGTAATGAATTAGTTGATGGGCAGCCACCACCTTGGTATCGGTTGAGGTATTTGATGACACAACGATACCTTCCCGAGAGATATCGTCATGAGTTGCTTGCTAGATTATATGGCTTGCGGCAAGGAGGCAAGAGTGTGATGGCCTATTTTGACGAGTTCCAACAACTCATGTTGAAACTTGATCATCGTGGGGAGCAAATCAGTCACGACATCATCCGGTTCAAGTGTGGGCTGAACAAAGAGATCTCCACTCATTTGACCCTTCACCGGTTTGAAACCATTGACGGTATGTTCCAAGCGGCCCTAGAGATTGAGCGGGAACTTAAGGAGAGATCATCCTCCAAGGCAAGGGTACAAACCCCCTCGGGTTGGCCCAAAAACAAGGACCAACCCACCCCTACGAGGCTGCCCGAGTCCAAAACAGTCCCAAAATTCCCTCCGAAATCGGAGGCTCACAAATATCCCAATCCAAAGGGGTTCCAATGCTTCAAGTGCCAAGGTTGGGGGCATAAGGCCAATGAATGTCCGAACCGGCGCAATGTGATCCTACGAGAAGGGAAGGTGTACTACCTTGGTGAGGATGATACGGTTATGCCTACCCCTACGAGTACACGGCCTTTCACACGAAGCCAAGCGCGGGAGTTACAAACACTCCAAGCCTTGTTCATGCAAATGGCCGTGTGTGAGTTGTTGGCCGAACCAACCAAGGGTCTCAACGTCCTTATGTGTGAAGAGGGGGCCTAAAGTGTAATAACTTAAGTCTTCAAGGAGGCCACAACAAAGGAAGGGTGTCTTGGTCTTTTGCTCATTTTTGTGGTAGTATAAATGGAAGGTGATAGTGAGATATCCATTAGTTTATTTTGAATGCTGAAATTGTAACCTAACAACACCAAAATATCTTCCATTTTCTTCTCCAAGAAACCGGATCTAGATCTCACAAGGAGAGGAATCCTTGTGTTGTCTCTTTGGCTAGAAACAAAGGTTTTAAGGTAGTTTGAGTGCCTTTTGGTCTTTGTAAGAGCTTGGTGTTAATATTCATTAGGCTTAGGGTCCTCTCATCTTGTTAGGGTTCTTAGTTTCTTGAATATTGTATGTCAAGTTGTTTATCTACATTATCTTGTTGTTGTTGTTGTGTTGTTTATCTTTCTTATCTTGAAGTCTAGGGGAGCCGTGTGGGGCTTGTTTCGATCCCTTAGCATTATTGTGTTCTTGTTGTTCTCGGATTGTGCCTAAAAACCGAAGACTATCTCTTGTGTTGTAATCTAAATCCCAAGACTTAAAACTTGTTGTTGTTGTGTTGTTGAGTTGGAATCCGAACTCTTGTTGTTGTTGTTGGATCTTGCATCAGAGGAGGTGGTTTTCGAAAGGGGGGAGGATGAGGCCGAGCCTCAAGATGGAGAGGAAGCTGAAAATAGACCGAATGATGATGGATTAGATGATAGTGAAGATGTCTATCCACAAGAAGGGGAGTGTGTGGTTCCAAACTTTGTGGTTAGACGTGTCATGATTAGTAAGGCGATAGATGACCCGAGTCAAAGGGAAAATCTATTCCATACTAAGTGTCTTGTAAAGGGGAGTGTGTGCACCTTGGTAATTGATAGTGGTAGTTGTACAAATGTTGCGAGCCATGCTATGGTCAATTTCTTGAAGCTACCAACTACTCCACACACTAGTCCTTACAAGCTACAATGGTTGAACGATTGTGGTGAATTAAAGGTCACAAGGCAATGTGTGATTCGGTTTAAGGTGGGAAACTACCACGATGAAGTGCTTTGTGACGTGATCCCAATGCAAGCATGTCACTTGTTGTTAGGTAGGCCATGGCAATATGATAGGTCTACTAAACACGATGGGAGGTCCAACTGGTATACGCTTGAGAAGGATGGCCGAAAGGTCACACTTCACCCTCTTTCACCCTCCCAAGTAAATGAGTGGCATCAAAAGATGAGAGAGTTAAAGGGAAAGGGGAAAGAATCCGGAAAGGGAGAAATGGGGGGGGATGCCGTAGGTGAGGGAGTAGGGACATCCGAGGCTGTCCCAACGACAAGGGAGATGGAAAATGTAGTGATGTTGGCGAGGAGGAAAGAACTCTTCGTGGACCATGATGAAAACAAGCCGATGTTACTTTTGGCCCATTGTTTCAATACTAACCCCACTAATTCTTCCATTTCCCCTTTGATTTCTTGTGTGTTGCAGGAGTATGAAGATGTATTTCCTCAAGAACTTCCGCAAGGATTGCCCCCACTTCGGGGAATTGAACACCAAATTGATTTGGTGCCAGGTTCACAACTTCCAAACAAACCGGCCTATAGGAGCAATCCCATGGACACTAAGGAGCTTGAAAGACAAGTTGGAGCTTCTCAACAAGGGATACATCAAGGAAAGCATGAGTCCGTGTGCTTTTTCCGGTACTTTTGGTACCAAAGAAGGACGGAACTTGGCGCATGTGCGTCGATTGTAGAGCCATCAACAAAATCACTATAAGGTATCGTCATCCAATCCCTAGACTAGATGATATGTTAGATGAGCTCCACGGATCTTGTTTGTTTTCTAAAGTGGACCTTAGGAGCGGCTATCACCAAATTCGCATGCAACCCGGTGATGAGTGGAAGACCGCATTCAAGACCAAATTCGGTCTATATGAGTGGCTGGTCATGCCCTTCGGCCTTACAATTGCTCCTAGCACATTTATGAGGCTAATGAATCATGTAATGAAGCCTTATATTGGAAAGTTTGTGGTGGTTTACTTTGATGATGTGTTGGTGTATAGTAAGTCTATTGATGATCATGTAATGCATTTGAGATGTGTGTTTGATGTGCTCCGAAAGGAGAAGCTGTATGCCAACATGGAGAAGTGTTCTTTTGGTGTTGATAAAGTTATATTCTTGGGTTTTGTCGTGAGCTCAAGGGGTGTGGAAGTGGACGATTCCAAGATAGACTCTATACGAAGTTGGCCGACCCCTAAAACTATTGGAGAAATCCGAAGTTTCCACGGGTTGGCAAGCTTTTATAGGAGGTTTGTCAAAGGATTTAGTTCCATAGCAGCCCCCTTGACCGAGGTAATTAGAAAGGACGCACCCTTTAAATGGGGGTGATGAGCAGGCTAGGGCTTTTGTGGCCTTGAAAGCTACGCTCATCTCGGCGCCTTTATTGCAATTGCCCGATTTTGATAAGACGTTTGAAATAGAGTGTGATGCTAGTAAGGTTGGCATCGGGGCCGTTTTGATGCAAGAAGGTAAGCCCGTTGCTTATTTCAGTGAAAAGCTCAAAGGGGCAACTCTTAATTACTCAACTTATGATTTGGAGTTGTACGCCCTTGTTAGAGCCTTGGGAAATTGGCAACATTATTTGTGGCCTAAGGAGTTTGTGATACGAACGGATCATGAGTCGTTGAAACACCTTAAGAGCCAAGACAAGCTGAATAGGCGTCATGCTAAGTGGATTGAGTTCATCGAGACTTTCCCTTATGTAATTCGTTACAAAAGGGGAAAGGAAAATGTTGTTGCCGATGCCTTGTCTAGGAAGCATGTGCTTGTTGCTACCTTGTT
>CM061551.1:53768583-53831148 GCA_030864225.1 Capsicum baccatum var. pendulum | reverse complement strand
GTCATTCCCGTGCTCGAATGTATTACCCGGTTGTATGCAAATTCCACCAAGGGTAGGTGTTCTTCCCATGAAGTCAGTTTACCTTTAACCATAGAACGTAGCATAGACCCTAAGGTTCTATTTACTACCTCCGTTTGGCCGTCGGTTTGTGGGTGGCAAGACGTGGAGAAAAGTAACTTCGTCCCAAGCCTACCCCACATGGACTTCCAAAAGAGACTTAGGAACTTGGAGTCCCTATCACTCACAATGGTCCTTGGTACCCCCGTGAAGCTTTACAACATGTTCAACAAATAATGAAGCTACACTAGGAGCGTCCTCGGTTTTAGCACATGGAATAAAGTGAGCCATTTTAGAGAATCTATCAACAACCACAAAAATGCTATCTCGGCCCTTTCTAGTCCTTGGCAGCCCCAAAACGAAATCCATCGAGATGTCCAGCTAAGGTCTAAGGGGAGTAGGGAGTGGGGTGTATAATCCTTGAGGTTGGAGGCGAGATTTAGCACTCCGGCAGGCCGCACATTGATTACAAATTTTTGTGACATCTTTGCGCATTTTGGGCCAATAGAAGTTCTCCTCTAGGATTCCGAGGGTCTTGTCTACCCCAAAGTGACCCATGAGGCCTCCGTCATGGGCCTCCCTCACAAGTAATTCCCTCCAAGAACTAGAAGGAACACACAACCTCCTCCCTTTGAACAAATACCCGTCGAACCGAGAGTAGGAGGAATGGTTATTTTCCTTAAGCCAACGGTCCCTTCCCCACTCTTCGCATTTCCTAAAAATAGGAGCAAAGGTAGGATCCTCGGGATACAACATCCGCAAGCTCTCAAAACCCATTAACTTCGAAGACAAGGTAGCAACAAGCACATGCTTCCGAGACAAGGCATCGGCAACAACATTTTCCTTTCCCCTTTTGTAATGAATTACATAAGGGAAAGTCTCGATGAACTCAATCCACTTAGCATGACGCCTATTCAGCTTGTCTTGGCTCTTAAGGTGTTTCAACGACTCATGATCCGTTCGTATCACAAACTCCTTAGGCCACAAATAGTGTTGCCAATTTCCCAAGGCTCTAACAAGGGCGTACAACGCCAAATCATAAGTCGAGTAATTAAGAGTTGCCCCTTTGAGCTTTTCACTGAAATAGGCAACGGGCTTACCTTCTTGCATCAAAATAGCCCCGATGCCAACCTTACTAGCATCACACTCTACTTCAAACATCTTATCAAAATCGGGCAATTGCAATAAAGGCGCCGAGATGAGCGTAGCTTTCAAGGCCTCGAAAGCCCTAGCTTGCTCTTCACCCCATTTAAAGGGTCCGTCCTTCCTAATTACCTCGGTCAAGGGGGCTTCTATGGAGCTAAATCCTTTGACAAACCTCCTATAAAAGCTTGCCAACCCGTGGAAACTACGGATTTCTCTAATAGTTTTAGGGGTCGGCCAACTTCGTATAGAGTCTATCTTGGAGTCGTCCACTTCCACACCCCTTGAGCTCATGACAAAACCGAAGAATACAACTTTATCAACACCAAAAGAACACTTCTCCATGTTGGCATACAACTTCTCCTTTCGGAGTACATCAAACACACATCTCAAATGCATTACATGATCATCAATAGACTTACTATACACCAACACATCATCAAAGTAAACCACCACAAACTTTCCAATATAAGGCTTCATTACATGATTCATTAGCCTCATAAATGTGCTAGGAGCATTGGTAAGGCCGAAGGGCATGACCAGCCACTCATATAGACCAAATTTCGTCTTGAATGCGGTCTTCCACTCATCACCGGGTTGCATGCGAATTTGGTGATAGCCGCTCCTAAGGTCCACTTTAGAAAACACACAAGATCCGTGGAGCTCATCTAACATATCATCTAGTCTAGGGATCGGATGACGATACCTTATAGTGATTTTGTTGATGGCTCTACAACCGACGTAAATGCGCCAAGTTCCGTCCTTTTTTGGCACCAAAAGCACCGGGACAGCACACGGACTCAAGCTTTCCTTGATATATCCCTTGTTGAGAAGCTCCTCAACTTGCCTTTCAAGCTCCTTAGTGTCCACGGGATTGCTCCTATAGGTCGGTTTGTTCGGAAGTTGTGATCCCGGCACCAAATCAATTTGGTGTTCAATGCCCCGAAGTGGGGGCAATCCTTGCGGAAGTTCTTGAGGAAACACATCTTCATACTCCTGCAACACACAAGAAATCAAAGGGGAAATGGAAGGATTAGTGGGGTTAGTGTTAAAGCAGTGGGCCAAAAGTAGCATCGGCTTGTTTTCATCATGGTCCATGAAGAGTTCTTTCCTCCTAGCCAACATCACTACATTTTCCATCTCCCTTGGTATGGGGACAGCCTCGGATGCCCCTACCTTCTCACCTACGACATCCCCCCCCCTTCTCTCCCTTCTCGGGTTCCTTCCCCTTTCTCTTTAACTCTCGCATCTTTTGATGCCACTCATTTACTTGGGAGGGTGAAAGAGGGTGAAGTGTGACCTTTCGCCCATCCTTCTCAAGCGTATACCGGTTGGTCCTCCCATCGTGTTTAGTAGACCTATCATATTGCCATGGTCTACCTAACAACAAGTGACACGCTTGCATTGGAATCACGTCACAAAGCACTTCGTCGTAGTAGTTTCCCACCTTGAACCGAATCACACATTGCCTTGTGACCCTTAATTCACCACAATCGTTCAACCATTGTAGCTTGTAAGGACTAGTGTGTGGAGTAGTCGGTAGTTTCAAGAAATTGATCATAGCATGACTCGCGACATTTGTACAACTTCCACTATCAATTACCATGGTGCACACACTCCCCTTTACAAGACACTTAGTATGGAATAGATTTTCCCTTTGACTCGGATCATCTATCGCCTTACTAATCATGACACGTCTAACCACAAAGTTTGGAACCACACACTCCCCTTCTTGTGGATAGACATCTTCACTATTATCCAATCCATCATTATTCGGCCCATTTTCAGCTTCCTCTCCATCTTGAGGCTCGGCCTCGTCTTCCCCCCTTTCGGAAACCACCTCCTCACCAAGGTAGTACACTTTCCCTTCTCGTAGGATCACATTACGCCGGTTCGGACATTCATTGGCCTTATGCCCCCAACCTTGGCACTTGAAGCATTGGAACTCCTTTGGATTGGGATATTTGTGAGCCTCCGGTCTTGGAGGAAACTTAGGGACCGTTTTGGGCTCGATCAGCTTAGTAGGACCGGTTTGGTCCTTGTTTTTGGGCCAACCCGAGGGGGTTTGTACCCTTGCCTTGAAGGTTGATCTCTCCTTAAGTTCCCGTTCAATCTCTAGGGCCGCTTGGAATATATCGTCAATGGTTTCAAACCGGTGAAGGGTCAAGTGAGTGGAGATCTCTTTGTTCAATCCACACTTGAACCGGATGATGTCGTGACTGATTTGCTCCCCACGGTGATCAAGTTTCAACATGAGTTGTTGGAACTCGTCAAAATAGGCCATCACACTCTTGCCTCCTTGCCGCAAGCCATATAGTCTAGCAAGTAACTCATGACGATATCTCTCGGGAAGGTATCGTTGCCTCATCAAGTACCTCAACCGATACCAAGGTGGTGGCTGCCCATCAATTACTTCATTACCAAACCGTTTAACATACTCCCACCAAGTGTTAGCATAGCCCTCGAGGTGTGCTATAGCGTAGCAACTCTTCTTTTCTTCCGAGATGTCATTAACTTGGAAAACCTTGTCACAAGCCGATTCCCAAGTCAAGTAGGTCTCGGGGTCACTTTCACCCTTAAAGATAGGTAGGCTCAACTTGATGGTGTTGATGCCTACGTCTCTCTCTTGGTGTCGGTTTCCCCTATCTCCATACCCCCGGTATCTCCTAGGTTCTCCGCGACCCCCTCTTAACTCCTCCTCCCTCATATAAGCATCATCAAAGGCTCCCTCTCCATCATACTCCTCTCTACCGTATCCATCAAAGTGGGCTGGTCGGCCTTGGCCGTTTTGATTCGTAGGAATTGGAATTTGTGGTCTTTGGTTTAATGGAGCTTGGAAGGGAGGGTTCGGATTTAGTGGAGGTACTTGGCGCCCAAATCCCTCTTGTGGAATTGGAGGAGCTTGGAAATGTAGTGGTCTAGTGGAGTCTCGGTTTGGAGGAAAGTTGGTAGATTGGTTTGCGGTATTTAGTGGAGCTTGGGGTGCATTTAGCATTTGGTGGACCATTTCGGGAGTGATGGTTGCGGAGGAGGTCCGATCATGACCATTGGTAGAGACATGTAGAGGAGTCGATGGCCGAGAGTTCCTTTGACTCTCCACTTGATCTAGTCTCCCACTAATAGTCGATACTTCCCCCCTTATTGCTGCCAAGTCCCCTCTCACGGCCCCAAATTCCGAATTCATCCTTTCAAGTGTCCGAGTAACGGCCTCAAGAGTGGCCCTCATTGAGTCAAGGGCATTAGTATCCGCATTATGAGATGTTGTTCCTTCCATCGTCAAGGTATTAGCCGCTTTAGTTCACCACAAGTTCGTGTTCCACAAGTGTTGTATAATTGGCTAGTAACCGTGAGATTTACAAGGTTTGAGTAAGCTCTTATCCGGAATGGATTCTTGTTTGAAGACTCAAAGAATGCTTGTCGGACTAGAGTCAAAATCAGCAACTCGTTCAAACGAATAAAAGCACACAAATAATCGTTGACACGAACAAACGGTTCAAGGGACTAGTTAACAACCTAGTAGGAAGGTACTAGTTTGTTAATTAGTTCTAAGACCAAGTAAGGGAAACCAAGAATCAACAATTAGCAACCAAGAGTATCCTAAGTTGAGCTTATAGTAACATGGTAGCATGCAATGGTCCCACACGGTTTTTTTCTTCTCTTGGATTTTTTTTTTTTTTTTTTGCCTTGAGTTATTAGTCACACAACTTGTGATAATTTGAAAAGTGGTTTTGGTGGGAAAAACTAAATTCTTGAAGTCTTTCACTCTTTTTCAAACTCAAGCAAGTGGGTTTGGTTGACAAATTCCACAAAACAAGGCTCCTTGATTTAGGGAAAGTGATTGACAAGACTACAAAGTGATGGGTGCAAGTCTTTCACAACAACTTTATAACTTTACCACTTGAGCAAACAACAAGATGAACACTTCAACAAGATGAACAAGATGACAATTTCAAAAGATGAACACTTCAACAAACTTCAACAACTTCTTTAACACATAAACACAACCACCGATTTTCTTTTGGTTTTTTTTTTAACAACATGCAACTTTCGGCCACTTCAAGTACCACACAATGCCAAATTTTCAAGCTCAACTTTCGGATCTAGACGCCTTAGTGTTGGTGAGAAAGAAACCAACACTAGAAACTCACTAAACAAGCAAAATAACACCTAGATCTAAGCATACAACATCATTCTCGGTTTCAACTTTTAGTGGACAGATTTCAGAACTTTTTTTTTTTGTAGTTTGTTTGATCCGTGAACTAGCCCAAGATGGGTTATGTTGGAACACAACCGGTCATGCTTTGATACCAAATGATACAAGATCAAACCAACAACTCCAAGAGCTTAGGATTTCAGTCCAACAACACAAGAACAACAAGTTTTAAGTTTTGGTTTTTCAGCTTACAACAAGAACTAGTTTCGGTTTTCAATCCACAATCCGAGAACAACAAGATAGAAAAACAAATGCTAGTGAATCGAAAGAGCCCCACACGGCTTCACTAGACTTTCAAGATAACAAAATCAACAACAACAACAAGATAAAGAAAGATAGATAACTTGACATATAACATTCAAGAAACTAAGAACCCTAACTTCAAGAGAGGACCCTAAGTCTAATGAATATAAACACCAAGTTCTTACGAGAACCAAGAGGCACTCAACGACCTCAAAACCCTTGTTTCTAGCCAAAGAGACAACACAAGTATCCCTCTACTTGTGAGGAGATAGTGGCGGCTCCTATGAGTGGAATAGAGAGGAAATGTTTTGAGATTTAGGTTACAACTTTTCAGATTTCAAAAACTAAGTCTAACTCACTATGATGTTCTATTTATACTACAACAAAAAGGAGTAAAAAGACCCATCCGCCCTTGCTTTCTTGTGGCAACCTTGGGGATTAGTTTATTACACTTTAGGACCCCTCTTCACACATAAAAACGTTTAGGTCCTTGGTTGGTTCGATCAACAACTCACACACGGCCATTTGCATGAACAAAGCTTGGAGTGTTTGTAATTCCCGAGCTTGGCTTCGTGTGAAAGGCCGTGTACCTGTGGAGGCTGCCTGATACGGTTATGACTACCCCTACATGTACACGGCCTTTCACACGAAGCCAAGCGCGGGAGTTACAAACACTCCAAGCCTTGTTCATGCAAATGGCCGTGTGTGAGTTGTTGGCCGAACCAACCAAGGGTCTCAACGTCCTTATGTGTGAAGAGGGGCCTAAAGTGTAATAAATTAAGTCTTCAAGGAGGCCACAACAAAGCAAGGGCTTCTTGGTCTTTTTGCTCATTTTGTTGTAGTATAAATAGAAGGTGATAGTGAGATATCCATTAGTTTATTTTGAATGCTGAAATTGTAACCTAAAACACCAAAATATCTTCTCTCTTCTTCTCCAAGAAGCCGGTTCTAGATCTCACAAGGAGAGGAATCCTTGTGTTGTCTCTTTGGCTAGAAACAAAGGTTTTGAGGTAGTTTGAGTGCCTCTTGGTCTTTGTAAGATCTTGGTGTTAATATTCATTAGGCTTAGGGTCCTCTCATGTTGTTAGGGTTCTTAGTTTCTTGAATATTGTATGTCAAGTTATTTATCTTCATATCTTGTAGTTGTTGTGTTGTTTTCGATTATCTTGAAAGTCTAGTGAAGCCGTGTGGGGCTTGTTTCGATTCACTAGCATTGTTGTGTTCTTGTTGTTCTCGGATTGTGCCTTAAAACCGAAAACTATCTCTTGTGTTGTAATCTGAAAACCGAGACTTAAAACTTGTTATTGTTGTGTTGTTGAGTTGGAATCCGAAACTCTTGTTGTTGTTGTTGGATCTTGCATCATTTGGTATCAAAGCAAGACCGGTTGTGTTCTCACATAACCCATCTTGGGCTAGTAGTTCTCAGTTTAAAACCAAACTACACCAAGAAAAAGAATTCTGAAATCTGAAAATTCTGTCCATTCAAGTTGAAAACCGAGAAAGGTGTTGCATACTTAGATCTAGTTGTCATTTTGCTTGTGTAGTGAGTTTCTAGTGTTGGTTTCTTTCTCACCAACACTAAGGTGTCTAGATCCAAGGTTGAGCTTGAAAAGTTGCATGTTGTAAGGTGGCCGAAAGTTGAATGTTATTGATGACCAAAAGAAAAATCGGTGGATGTGTGATATTGTGCTAAGAAGGTGTTGAAGTTTGTGAAGTGTTCATCTCTTGAACTTGTGCACATTGTTCCTCTTGTTGAGTGTTAATCTTGTTGTGTGCTCAAGTGGTAAACTTGTAAAGTTGATTGTGAAAGACTTGCACCTATCAATTTGTAGACTTGTCAATCACTTCCCTTAAATCAAGGAACCTTGTTTTGTGGAAATTGTCAACCAAATCCATTTTCTTGAGTTGGAAAAGGAGTTCAAGACTTCAAATTTTAGTTTTCCCACCAAATCACTTTTCAATTTCTTACAAGTTGTGTGAATATTGATTCAAGACAAAAAAAAAAAATTATAAATACATCCCAAACCCGAAGATAAAAACGTGTGGGCCATTGCATGTTATCATGTCACTATAAGCTCAACTTAGGATATATTCTTTGTTGCTAATTGTTGATTCTTGGTTTCCCTTATTTGGACTTAGAACTAATTAACAAACTAGTAAATTTCCACTAGGTTGTCCATTAGTTCCTTGAGCCGTCTATTCGTGTCATCGATTAATTGTGTGCTTTTTATTCGTTTGAATGAGTTGCTGATTTTGGTTCTAGTCCGGCAAGAATTCTTTGAGTCTTCAAACAAGAATCCATTCCGGCTAAGAGCTTACTCAAACCTTGTAAATCTCACGGTTACTAGCCAATTATACAACACTTGTGAGACCCGAACTTGTGGTGACTAAGCGGCTAATACCTTGACGATGGAAGGAACAACATCTCATAATCCGGATACTAATGCACTTGATTCAATGAGGGCCACTCTTGAGGCCGTTACTCGGACACTTGAAAGAATGAACTCGGAGTTTGGGGCCGTGAGGGGGGATTTGGCAGCCATAAGGGGGGAAGTATCGACTATTAGTGGGAGACTAGATCAAGTGGAGAGTCAAAGGAACTCTCGACCATCGACTCCTCTACATGTCTCTACCAATGGCCATGATCGGACATCCTCCGCAACCATCACTCCCGAAATGGTCCACCAAATGTTAAACGCACCTCAAGCTCCACAAAATACCACCAACCAATCTACCACTTTTCCTCCAACCCGAGACTCCACTAGACCACCACATTTCCAAACTCCTCCAATTCCACACGAAGGATTTGGACGCCAAGCACCACCACTAAATCCGAACCCTCCTTTCCAAGCTCCACTAAACCAAAGGCCACAAATTCCAATTCCTACGAATCAAAATGGCCAAGGCCGACCAGCCCACTTTGATGGATACGGTAGAGAGGAGTATGATGGCGAGGGAGCCTATGATGATGCTTATATGAGGGAGGAGGAGTTGAGAGGGGGCCAGGGGGAACCGAGACGATACCGGGGGTATGGAGATAGGGGAAACCGACACCAAGAGAGAGACGTAGGCATCAACACCATCAAGTTGAGCCTACCTATCTTTAAGGGTGAAAGTGATCCCGAGGCCTACTTAACTTGGGAATCGGCTTGTGACAAGGTCTTCCAAGTTAATGACATCTCGGAAGAAAAGAAGAGTTGCTATGCTATAGCTCACCTCGAGGGCTATGCTAACACTTGGTGGGAGTATGTGAAGCGATTTGGTAATGAATTGGTTGATGGGCAGCCACCACCTTGGTTTCGGCTAAGGTATTTGATGAGACAACGATATCTTCCCGAGAGATACCGGCATGAGTTGCTTGCTAGATTATATGGCTTGCGGCAAGGAGGCAAGAGTGTGATGGCTTACTTTGACGAGTTCCAACAACTCATGTTGAAACTTGATCACCGTGGGGAACAAATCAGCCACGACATCATCCGGTTCAAGTGTGGGTTGAACAAAGAAATTTCCACTCACTTAACCCTTCATCGGTTTGAGACTATTGATGGTATATTCCAAGCGGCCCTAGAGATTGAGAGGGAACTTAAGGAGAGATCAACCTTCAAGGCGAGGATCCAAACCCCCTCGGGTTGGACCAAAAACAAGGACCAAGCCGGTCCTATGAAGCTGCCCGAAGCCAAAATAGCTCCTAAGTTTCCTCCAAAGCCGGAGGCTCACAAGTACCCCAACCCAAAGGGGTTCCAATGTTTCAAGTGCCAAGGTTGGGGGCATAAGGCAAATGAATGTCCGAACTGGCGTAATGTGATCCTACGGGACGGGAAGGTATACTACCTTGGTGAGGAGGTGGTGACCGAAAGGGGGGAGATTGAGGCCGAGCCTCAAGATGGAGAGGAAGCCGAACATGAACTGAATGAGGAAGGGGTAGATGATGGTGAAGATGTCTATCCTCAAGAAGGGGAATGTGTGGTTCCGAACTTTGTAGTTAGGCGCGTTATGATTAGTAAGGCGGTAGATGACCCGAGCCAAAGGGAAAATCTATTCCATACTAAGTGCCTTGTAAAGGAGAGTGTGTGTACCTTGGTAATTGATAGTGGTAGTTGTACCAATGTTGCAAGCCATGCTATGGTGAATTTTCTGAAACTACCGACTACACCACACACTAGTCCATACAAGCTACAATGGTTGAATGATTGTGGTGAGTTAAAGGTCACTCGACAATGTGTTATTAGATTTAAGGTGGGCAACTACCACAATGAAGTACTTTGTGACGTGATCCCAATGCAAGCATGTCACTTGTTGTTGGGTAGGCCTTGGCAATATGATAGGTCTACTAAACACGATGGGAGGACCAACCGGTACACACTTGAGAAGGATGGCCGAAGGGTCACACTTCACCCTCTTTCACCCTCCCAAGTGAATGCGTGGTACCAAGAGATGAGAGAATTGAAAGGGAAAGGGGGAGAACCCGAGAAGGGAGAAAAAGGGAGGGAAGCCGTAGGTGAGGAGGTAGGCACATCCGAGGCTATCTCAACGCCAAGGGAAAGGGAAAACGTAGTGATGTTGGCTAGGAGGAAGGAACTTTTCGTGGACCATGATGAAAACAAGCCGATGCTACTTTTGGCCCATTGCTTTAACACTAACCCCACTAATCCTTGTATTTCTCCTTTGATTTCTCGTGTGTTGCAGGATTATGAGGATGTATTTCCTAAAGAACTTCCGCAAGGATTGCCCCCACTTCGGGGAATTGAGCATCAAATTGACTTTGTGCCGGGCTCACAATTGCCGAATAAGCCGGCTTACAGGAGCAACCCTACGGACACCAATGAATTGCAACATCTAGTTGAGGAACTCCTCAACAAAGGTTACATCAAGGAGAGCATGAGTCCGTGCGCGGTTCCGGTGCTACTAGTGCCTAAGAAGGACGGAACTTGGCGTATGTGTGTGGACTGCCGAGCCATCAATAAGATTACGGTAAAATATCGTCACCCTATCCCTAGGTTAGATGATATGCTGGATGAATTGAATGGTTCGTGTTTATTTTCCAAGATTGATTTAAGGAGCGGCTATCACCAAATAAGAATGCAACCCGGTGATGAATGGAAAACCGCCTTCAAGACTAAATTTGGTCTCTATGAATGGATGGTTATGCCATTCGGCCTAACAAATGCTCCAAGTACTTTCATGCGGCTAATGAATCATGTGATGAAGCCATTTATTGGAAAGTTTGTGGTAGTTTACTTTGATGATGTGTTGGTATATAGTAAATCTATTGATGACCATACAATGCATTTAAGATGTGTGTTTGATGTACTCCGAAAGGAGAAGTTGTATGCCAACATGGAGAAGTGTTCTTTTGGTGTTGATAAAGTTGTGTTCTTGGGTTTTGTTGTTAGCTCAAAGGGCGTGGAAGTGGACGACTCCAAGATAGACTCTATACGAAGTTGGCCGACCCCTAAAACTATTGGAGAAATCCGAAGTTTCCACGGGTTGGCAAGCTTTTATAGGAGCTTTGTCAAAGGATTTAGCTCCATAGCAGCCCCCATAACCGAGGTAATTAGAAAGGACGGACCCTTCAAATGGGGTGAAGAGCAAGCTAAGGCTTTCGAGTCCTTGAAAGCTATGCTCGTCTCGGCGCCTTTGTTGCAATTACCCGATTTTGATAAAATGTTTGAGGTAGAGTGTGATGCTAGTAAGGTCGGCATCGGGGTTGTTTTGATGGAAGAATGTAAGCCCGTGGCCTATTTCAGCGAAAAGCTCAAAGGGGCAACTCTTAATTATTCGACTTACGACTTGGAGTTGTACGCCCTTGTTAGAGCTTTGGGAAATTGGCAACACTATTTGTGGCCTAAGGAGTTTGTGATACGAACGGATCACGAATCGTTGAAACACCTTAAGAGCCAAGACAAGCTGAATTGGCGTCATGCTAAGTGGATTGAGTTCATCGAAACTTTCCCCTATGTAGTTCATTACAAAAGGGGGAAGGAAAATGTCGTTGCCGATGCCTTGTCCCGGAAGCATGTGCTTGTTGCTACCTTGTCGTCGAAGTTAATGGGTTTTGAGAGCTTGCGGATGTTGTATCCCGAGGATCCAACCTTTGCTCCTATTTTTAGGGAATGCGAAGAGTGGGGAAGGGACCGTTGGCTTAAGGAAAATAACCATTCCTCCTACTCTCGGTTCGAGGGATATTTGTTCAAGGGAAGGAGGTTATGTGTTCCTTCTAGTTCTTGGAGGGAATTGCTTGTGAGGGAGGCCCACGACGGGGGCCTCATGGGTCATTTTGGGGTAGACAAGACCCTCGGAATCCTAGAGGAGAACTTCTATTGGCCAAAAATGCGCAAAGATGTCACAAAAATTTGTAGTCAATGTACGGCCTGCCGGAGTGCTAAATCTCGCCTCCGACCTCAAGGATTATACACCCCGCTCCCTACTCCCCTTAGACCTTGGCTGGACATATCGATGGATTTCGTCTTGGGGCTGCCAAGGACTAGAAAGGGTCGAGATAGTATTTTTGTGGTTGTCGATAGATTTTCAAAAATGGCTCACTTTATTCCGTGTGCTAAAACCGAGGACGCTCCTAGTGTGGCTTCATTATTTGTTGAACATGTTGTAAAGCTTCAAGGGGTACCAAGGACCATTGTGAGTGATCGGGACTCCAAGTTCCTAAGCCTTTTTTGGAAGTCCATGTGGGGTAGGCTTGGCACGAAGTTACTTTTCTCCACGTCTTGCCACCCACAAACCGATGGCCAAACGGAGGTAGTAAATAGAACCTTAGGGTCTATGCTACGCTCTATGGTTAAGGGTAAATTGACTTCATGGGAAGAACACCTACCCTTGGTAGAATTTGCATACAATCGGGTAATCCATTCGAGTACGGGAATGACTCCCTTTGAATGTGTTTACGGCCTAAACCCCCTTACCCCTTTAGATCTCACTCCTTTGTCTAGTGATCTCATGACCAGCTTAGATGGAACTAAAAGAGCCGAGGCCATGAAGAAAATGCATGAGACGGTGCGGATCAAGCTCGAAAAGAAGAATCAAGAGGTTGCAAAACGGGCAAACAAAGGGAGAAGGAAGCTAGTGCTTGAACCCGGAGATTGGGTGTGGGTGCACCTTCGAAAGGATCGGTTTCCAGCTCAACGGAAGTCCAAGTTGCTGCCAAGAGGTGATGGTCCTTTCCAAGTACTCGAGAGGATCAATGACAACGCCTACAAGATTGACCTACCACCGGAATATCAAGTGCACAACACCTTCAACGTCGGAGATCTCTCCCTCGTGGATGCGGTTGAAGATGATCAAGTGCCGAATTTGAGGTCAAATTCCTCTCAAGATGGAGAGGATGATACGGTTATGACTACCCCTACATGTACACGGCCTTTCACACGAAGCCAAGCGCGGGAGTTACAAACACTCCAAGCCTTGTTCATGCAAATGGCCGTGTGTGAGTTGTTGGCCGAACCAACCAAGGGTCTCAACGTCCTTATGTGTGAAGAGGGGCCTAAAGTGTAATAAATTAAGTCTTCAAGGAGGCCACAACAAAGCAAGGGCGTCTTGGTCTTTTTGCTCATTTTGTTGTAGTATAAATAGAAGGTGATAGTGAGATATCCATTAGTTTATTTTGAATGCTGAAATTGTAACCTAAAACACCAAAATATCTTCTCTCTTCTTCTCCAAGAAGCCGGTTCTAGATCTCACAAGGAGAGGAATCCTTGTGTTGTCTCTTTGGCTAGAAACAAAGGTTTTGAGGTAGTTTGAGTGCCTCTTGGTCTTTGTAAGAGCTTGGTGTTAATATTCATTAGGCTTAGGGTCCTCTCATGTTGTTAGGGTTCTTAGTTTCTTGAATATTGTATGTCAAGTTATTTATCTTCATATCTTGTAGTTGTTGTGTTGTTTTCGATTATCTTGAAAGTCTAGTGAAGCCGTGTGGGGCTTGTTTCGATTCACTAGCATTGTTGTGTTCTTGTTGTTCTCGGATTGTGCCTTAAAACCGAAAACTATCTCTTGTGTTGTAATCTGAAAACCGAGACTTAAAACTTGTTATTGTTGTGTTGTTGAGTTGGAATCCGAAACTCTTGTTGTTGTTGTTGGATCTTGCATCATTGCCTTAACCGTATCAATCCCTCTACTTGTGAGATAATAGGGGCGGCTTCTATGAGTGGAAGAGAGAGGAAATGTTTTGTGTTTTTAGGTTACAAAATCAGATTTCAAAAACTAAGGGATATCCCTCTAACATGTTCTATTTATACTACAAACAAAGGGGTAAAATGACCCATCCGCCCTTGCTTCTTGTGCCAACCTTGGAGAGTAGTTTATTACACATTAGGACCTCTCTTCACATATAAAAACGTTTAGGTCCTTAGTTGGTTCAATCACCAACTCACACACGGCCATTTGCATGAACAAAGCTTGGAGTTTTTGTAATTCCCGAGCTTGGCTTCGTGTGAAAGGCCGTGTACCTGTGGAGGCTGCCCTAACCGTATCATCCTCTCCATCTTGAGGGAAATTTGACCTCAAATTCAGCATTTGGTCATCTTCAACCGCATCCACAAGGGAGAGATCACCAACGTTGAAAGTGTTGTGCACTTGGTATTCTGGTGGAAGGTCAATCTTGTAGGCGTTGTCATTGATTCTCTCAAGTACTTGGAAAGGACCATCACCCCTTGGCAGCAATTTGGACTTCCTTTGAGCTGGAAACCGATCCTTTCGAAGATGCACCCACACCCAATCTCCGGGTTCAAGCACAAGCCGTCTTCTCCCCTTGTTTACCCTTTTTGCAATCTCTTGGTTCTTCTTTTCAAGCTTGATCCGCATTGTCTCATGTATTTTCTTCATTGCCTCGGCTCTTTTATTTCCATCTAAGCTGGTCATGAGATCACTAGACAAAGGAGTGAGATCTAAAGGGGTAAGGGGATTCAGGCCGTAAACACATTCAAAGGGAGTCATTCCCGTGCTCGAATGTATTACCCGGTTGTATGCAAATTCCACCAAGGGTAGGTGATCTTCCCATGAAGTCAGTTTACCTTTAACCATAGAACGTAGCATAGACCCCAAGGTTCTATTTAATACCTCCGTTTGGCCATCGGTTTGTGGGTGACAAGACGTGGAGAAAAGTAACTTCGTTCCAAGCCTACCCCACATGGACTTCCAGAAGAGACTTAGGAACTTGGAGTCCCTATCGCTCACAATAGTCCTCGGTACCCCGTGAAGCTTTACAACAGGTGCAACAAATAATGAAGCTACACTACGAGCATCCTCGGTTTTATCACATGGAATAAAATGAGCCATTTTAGAGAATCTATCAACAATAACAAAAATGCTATCTCGGCCCTTTCTAGTCCTTGGCAGCCCCAAAACAAAGTCCATCGAAATGTCCAACCAAGGCCTAAGGGGAGTAGGGAGTGGGGTGTATAATCCTAGAGGTAGGAGACGAGATTTCGCACTCCGGCAGGCCATGCATTGACTACAAATTTTAGTGACGTCCTTGCGCATTTTGGGCCAATAGAAGTTCTCCTCTAAGATTCCGAGGGTCTTGTCTACCCCAAAGTGACCCATGAGGCCCCTGTCATGGGCCTCCCTCACAAATAATTCCCTCCAAGAACTAGAAGGGACACACAACCTCCTCCCCTTGAACAAATACCCATCGAACCGAGAGTAGGAGGAATGGTCATTCTCCTTAAGCCAACGGTCCCTTCCCCACTCTTCGCATTCCCTAAAAATAGGAGCAAAGGTAGGATCCTCGGGATACAACAACCGCAAGCTCTCAAAACCCATCAATTTCGAAGACAAGGTAGCAACAAGCACATGCTTCCTAGACAAGGCATCGGCAACAACATTTTCCTTTCCCCTTTTGTAATGAATTACATAAGGGAAAGTCTCGATGAACTCAATCCACTTAGCATGACGCCTATTCAACTTGTCTTGGCTCTTAAGGTGTTTCAACGACTCATGATCCGTTCGTATCACAAACTCCTTAGGCCAAAAATAATGTTGCCAATTTCCCAAGGCTCTAACAAGGGCGTACAACTCCAAATCATAAGTTGAGTAATTAAGAGTTGCCCCTTTGAGCTTTTCACTGAAATAAGCAACGGGCTTACCTTCTTGCATCAAAACAGCCCCGATGCCAACCTTACTAGCATCACACTCTACTTCAAACATCTTATCAAAATCGGCCAATTGCAATAAAGGCGCCGAGATGAGCGTAGCTTTCAAGGCCTCAAAAGCCCTAGCCTGCTCCTCACCCCATTTAAAGGGTCCGTACTTTCTAATTGCCTCGGTCAAGGGGGCTTCTATGGTACTAAATCCTTTGACAAACCTCCTATAAAATCTTGCCAACCCGTGGAAACTTTGGATTTCTCCAATAGTTTTAGGGGTCGGCCAACTTCGAATAGAGTCTATCTTGGAATCGTCCACTTCCACACCCCTTGAGCTCACGACAAAACCCAAGAATATAACTTTATCAACACCAAAAGAACACTTCTCCATGTTGGCATACAGCTTCTCCTTTCGGAGCACATCAAACACACACCTCAAATGCATTACATGATCATCAATAGATTTACTATACACCAACACATCATCAAAGTAAACCACCACAAACTTTCCAATATAAGGCTTCATTACATGATTTATTAGCCTCATAAATGTGCTAGGAGCATTGGTAAGGCCGAAGGGCATGACCAGCCACTCATATAGACCAAATTTGGTCTTGAATGCGGTCTTCCACTCATCACCGGGTTGTATGCGAATTTGGTGATAGCCGCTCCTAAGGTCCACTTTAGAAAACAAACAAGATCCGTGGAGCTCATCTAACATATCATCTAGTCTAGGGATTGGATGACGATACCTTATCGTGATTTTGTTGATGGCTCTACAATCGACGCACATGCGCCAAGTTCCGTCCTTCTTTGGTACCAAAAGCACCGGAACAGCACACGGACTCATGCTTTCCTTGATGTATCCCTTGTTGAGAAGCTCCTCAACTTGTCTTTCAAGCTCCTTAGTGTCCATGGGATTGCTCCTATAGGCCGGTTTGTTTGGAAGTTGTGAACCCGGCACCAAATCAATTTGGTGCTCAATTCCCCGAAGTGGGGGCAATCCTTGCGGAAGTTCTTGAGGAAATACATCTTCATACTCCTGCAACACACAAGAAATCAAAGGGGAAATGGAAGAATTAGTGGGGTTAGTATTAAAACAATGGGCCAAAAGTAACATCGGCTTGTTTTCATCATGGTCCACGAAGAGTTCTTTCCTCCTAGCCAACATCACTATGTTTTCCATCTCCCTTGTCGTTGGGACAACCTCGGATGTCCCTACTTCCTCACCTACGGCATCCCCCCCCTTTTCTCCCCTTCCAGATTCCTTCCCCCTTCCCTTTAACTCTCTCATCTTTTGATGCCACTTATTTACTTGGGAGGGTGAAAGAGGGTGAAGTGTGACCTTTCGGCCATCCTTCTCAAGAGTATACCGGTTGGACCTCCCATCGTGTTTAGTAGACCTATCATATTGCCATGGTCTACCTAACAACAAGTGACATGCTTGCATTGGAATCACGTCACAAAGCACTTCATCGTGGTAGTTTCCCACCTTAAACCGAATCACACATTGCCTTGTGACCTTTAATTCACCACAATCGTTCAACCATTATAGCTTGTAAGGACTAGTGTGTAGTGTAGTTGGTAGCTTCAAGAAATTTACCATAGCATGGCTCGCAACATTTGTACAACTACCACTATCAATCACCAAGGTGCACACACTCCCCTTTACAAGACACTTAGTATGGAATAGATTTTCCCTTTGACTCGGGTCATCCATCGCCTTACTAATCATGACACGTCTAACCACAAAGTTTGGAACCACACACTCCCCTTCTTGTGGATAGACATCTTCACTACCATCTAATTCATCATCATTCGGCCCATTTTCATCTTCCTCTCCATCTTGAGGCTCGGCCTCATCCTCCCCCCTTTCGAAAACCACCTCCTCACCAAGGTAGTACACTTTCCCTTCTCGTAGGATCACATTGCGCGGGTTCGGACATTCATTGGCCTTATGCCCCCAACCTTGGCACTTGAAGCATTGGAACCCCTTTGGGTTGGGATATTTGTGAACCTCCAGTTTCGGAGGGAACTTAGGGACTGTTTTGGACTCGGGCAGCTTCGTAGGGGCGGGTTGGTCCTTGTTTTTGGGCCAACCCGAGGGCGCTTGTACCCTTGCCTTGAAGGCTGATCTCTCCTTAAGTTCCCTTTCAATCTCTAGGGCCGCTTGGAATATACCGTCAATGGTTTCAAACCGGTGAAGGGTCAAATGAGTGGCGATCTCTTTGTTCAACCCACACTTGAACCGGATGATGTCGTGACTGATTTGCTCCCCACGATGATCAAGTTTCAACATGAGTTGTTGGAACTCGTCAAAATAGGCCATCACACTCTTGCCTCCTTGCCGCAAGCCATATAATCTAGCGAGCAACTCAAGACGATATCTCTCGGGAAGGTATCGTTGTCTCATCAAATACCTCAACCGATACCAAGGTGGTGGCTGTCCATCCACTAATTCATTACCAAATCGTTTAACATACTCCCACCAAGTGTTAGCATAGCCCTCGAGGTGAGCTATAGCGTAGCAACTCTTCCTTTCTTCCGAGATGTCATTAACTTAGAAAACTTTGTCGCAAGCCGATTCCCAAGTTAAGTAGGCCTCGGGGTCACTTTCACCCTTAAAGATGGGTAGGCTCAACTTGATGGTGTTGATGCCTACGTCTCTCTCTTGGTGTCGATTTCCCCTATCTCCATACCCCCGGTATCTCCTAGGTTCTCCTCGACCCCCTCTTAACTCCTCCTCCCTCATATAAGCATCATCAAAGGCTCCATCTCCTTCATACTCCTCTCTACCGTATCTTTCAAAGTGGGCTGGCCGGCCTTGGCCGTTTTGATTCAGAGGATTTGGAATTTGCGGTCTTTGGGTTAATGGAGCTTGGAATGGAGGAAAATAGGTAGTTTGGCTCGGAAATGTAGTGGAATTGGAGGGGCTTGGAAATGTAGTGGTCTAGTGGAGTCTTGGTTTGGAGGAAAATAGGTAGTTTGGCTTGCGGTATTTAGTGGAGCTTGGGGTGCATTTAGCATTTGGTGGACTGTTTCGGGGGTGATGGTTGCGGAGAAGGTCCTATCATGACCATTGGTAGATACATGTAGAGGAGTAGAAGGACGAGAGTTCCTTTGACTCTCCACTTGTTCTAATCTCCCACTAATAGTCGACACTTCCCCCCTTATTGCTGCCAAGTCCCCTCTCACGGCCCCAAATTCCGAATTCAACCTTTCAAGTGTCCGGGTAACGGCCTTAAGAGTGACCCTCATAGAATCAAGGGAATTAGTATCCACATTATGAGACGTAGCTCCTTCCATTGTCAAGGTATTATCCGCTTTAGTTCACCACAAGTTCGTGTTCCACAAGTGTTGTATAATTGGCTAGTAACCGTGAGATTTTTAAGGTATGAGTAAGCTCTTATCCGGAATGGATTCTTGTTTGAAGACTCAAAGAATTCTTGCCGGACTAGAGTCAAAATCAGCAATTCGTTCAAACGAATAAAAACACTCAAATAATCGATGACACGAACAAACGGTTCAAGGAACTAGTTGACAACCTAGTAGGAAGGTACTAGTTTGTTAATTAGTTCTAGGACCAAGCAAGGGAAACCAAGGATCAACAATTAGCAACCAAAGAATATCCTAAGTTGAGCTTATAGCGACGTGGCAGCATACAATGGTCCCACACGTTCTTCTTAGTTTCTTTTTTTTTTGTGTGTGTGTTAATATTCACACAACTTGTTATAGTTTGCAAAGTGTTTTGGTGGGAAAAATAAAATCTTGTAGTACTTCACCCTTTTCAAACTCAAGAAAGTGGGGTTTGGTTGACCAATCCCACAAAACAAGGCTCCTTGATTTAGGGAAAAAGTGATTGACAAGACTAAAAGGTGATGGATGCAAGTCTTTCACAACAACTCTATAACTTGTCTTACCACTTGAGCACACAACAAGATGAACAAAGTGAACAAGTTCAAAAGATGAACACCTCAACAAACTTCATCAACTTCTTTAGCACATAAACACACAACCACCAATTTTTTTCTTTTTTTTTTTTGGTTATCAACAACATACAACTTTCGGCCACTTCAAGTCACTACACAATGTTCAAGTTTTCAAGCTCAACTTTTGGATCTAGACACTTTTTGATACGGGACAAATGGCCATCTTATCTTTGGATGACATCTTTGGAGGCTAACACATAGAGGCTCAAGACTTGGTCACCTCGATAATACAAGAACATGCATGGAGGACCCGTTTTGAGTGTAACTTAAAGCAATCTCGCGTATGGAAGATTGCTTGGAGCATTTAAGAGTGAGGACTCACGGTTTTGGACCTTAATTAAAGGCATTTTGGACATTACACATGGTGTATTTACACACCATGGCCGCACCTATCATTAAGGGCAAAGTGGTCTTTTTGTATTCTTTTGTATTACACTATAAATAGGTCATTTTAGCTCATTTCTTGGCAGATTTGGAAGGATGAAGAATTGAAAGACATATTTTCTCTCTTTTGAGAGTGTAACACCCTTAGTTGTAGGGCTTGGAAAAGCCATCCTTAGCATAGGGCTTGGAAAAGCCAATATTGATCTTTGCTTGGAAACGGTAGATCTTAAGGTTAGTTCAATCCCTTGGTGGTCACCGTAAGAGTGTGGTTTTGATTGTTACATTCATTAGGGGTTAGTGTTGAAATACACTTGGTTCTTAATCTTGTAATAATCTTGGTCTCACTATCTATCTTTATTTTCTTGCAAATCGTGTATGTGTTGTGTAGTGGACTGTTTTGGGGTCTTCGTTGAATCCAAAACTTGTATTATTGTTGTTCATCTTGTTCATCACGTTTCATAGCTGTTTTGGTGTTAATATACACTCTTGTATCTTGTATTCTTGTTGTTAGTAGCGAATCCGAGTGTGGTCTCCATCTTGGTCCTCGAATCCGTAAGATTGGTGGACTGTTTTGGAGTTGTTTCGTGTTTCCCTTATTTTTTTCCTGTATCATTTGGTATCAAAGCATGGCTTGATCTTGTTCCTACAAGATCAATCTTGGGTTTGATTGTTAGAAAATTTAAAAAAAAAAAAAAAAAAAAAAAAAACTGAAAACTGAAATTTTCAGAAAAATAGCAATCTGTCCACTTTGTGTTCTTGGCCGAAAATTGTGTTCTTGTTGTATCTTGGCCGAGATTTTTATTTGTCTTTGTTGTCTCTAGGTGTTAGTTTTGTTCCTCACTAACACATTGAGTCTATATCTTGATTTGAGCTTGTATTTCGATGTTATTGTGAACATAAGCTCTGCCCATTGTTGTTGAACATTGTTGTTGTAGACATTGTTGTTGAGAAACTTGATTGGCCGTGTATTTGGTTGTTGTTGTTGAAAGGAGTGTTGTTGTTAGTCTTGGTGAATGTTGTTGTTCTTGAAGTTCTTCACAACCTTCATAACCTTCATCTCTTGTTAAAACCGAAGACACAACACTAAAGAGACTTGGCCGTTTGTTGTTGTGGATTGGAGTTGGCCATTGGAATTGTTGTTGTTCTTGAAGATTGTTGTTATTGTTCTTGGTGTGGTTGTTGTTGTTCTTTAAGTTCTTCATCTTCCTTCATATATTGTTAGAACATAAAGTGAATGATAGATCCTAAAAGGTGAAGGAAAGAGGTGTAAGTAATTGTTAGTCTTGAAAGACCCCCCCAACCACCAAAAGACTTTACATCACTTCTCAACCACTTTCCCATGAAACAAGGGTCCATGTTTTAAGGAAAAGTACTACAAAAGTCAAGTCTTGAAATTTGAAACTTGAAAAAAAGGCTCCAAGACTTATTCTTCCCTCCTTAAAACAAATTCCACCAGTCCAAATTAAAATTGGTCGAGACTTGGACTTTGGAAAATAAAAATTGTAGAAACCGCAACCAATACATGGCTGCCACGTCATCAAGTACTGTTCACGCATCAAATTTTGGCTCAAATTTCAGATTTCTTAGTTTCCTTTTGTTGTTCCTTAGTTTCAATTTTATTGCTTCCAATTAATTAACAACTAGTAATCACCTACTTAGTTGTAGATTAATTGTTGAATCCGTTTCTTTCGTGTCTTCGTTATTTGTGAGCTTTTCTCATTTTTAATTCGTTGTAACTTCTTTATTTCAAGTTCGTAAGGAAATTTTATTTTGTGTCTTGAGTCGATCAAACAAGAATCTATTCCGACCACCAAGTAGAATTGACATCCTATTGACTACCGGAGTATAAGCAGCTTTCAATATTAGCCGCTCCAATTGTGAGAATCACAAAGGTGAGTGTATACGAGTATTGGTGAGGAGCATTACTACTAATCTTGTTTGTTCATTTTGTAGGTTTAAAGGGTGATATAAGGGGAACATGACTTTGATAGCCGGGGATTATTTTGACTACAATATGGGAGACTATAATTGTTGTGAGGGTTTTTATGGCTACGAAGTTGAGGGAGATTGCGAAGGCTATGAAAATAGCCTTGATCAAAACATAGGCAGATTTGAAAATTACTGTTTTGAGGGAGAAAATGAGGTGAATGAAGTGCCTAGTGCTTATGGTGACTTTGGAGATGATGTAGGACCTCGTGATGGATCTTATGATGAAGTTGGGACATGTGAGGAGTCTTGCACTCCCCACTTCGAACCTAGATTTGGTGTTAGGTATAACCCTTTCATTCGCAAACCTTATGAGAGCTATGATGAGAGTACACGTGAGGAGTGTGAAGAGTCATATTCTCCACCTTGTAGTACTTCTTATCAAGGTTGATATAGTGTGAATGGTTATACTAGCTATAGTGTAGGTTGTCCAATGGGAAGAAGAAGGTATGCATCTCCAAAACCGAGGGGTACTCATATGCTTTACAATGTTGATCCGAGAAGGAGTGTACACTCCGGAAAGGTGACCATTTGTGGGATACCGGGCTGCCTCATTGTGTTAAATGATAGGTACTATAGAAACTACATTGTTCCATCCATGGTTGATTACTTGGGGTTATTTTGTGATCCTTTACTTGTTCCATACTTCTTGGACAGTTTTAAGGTTACCGAGAGGGTAAAAGTTGTCTTCTCCCAATTTAATTACCATGAGGAGGTGTGGTGTGATGTTTTTCCCATAACCTATGGTCATGTGAGCTTAGGCGCCGATTGGTTTGCACAACATAAAGTTCCAAATATGCAAAATTGGCCTAATATTGTAAGAGACCGATGGGGAAATTGCCTCGAGACGTACATTCTGCCCGGGCCGCAAAAAGAAGTTCCTACCTACCCCAATTCGAATTATTATGAGAGACAAAAGATTGAGAGGAGTAAGGGAGTGAAAGGTGGTAATCCGAGAGTGGAAAAAGGAGAGGTTGTGTGGAGCAAAGTAAGAGGATTACCACCAAACCATGCTAACATTGTTTGTCCTTCTATTTCTAAGGACATTTGTGTAGGTAGCACCATGGAAAGCGAAGAAGAACAATGCCAAAAGAAAGTTGCTGCCCAAACTTTTGGAGGACCTTCACACCATGACAAAGAAGAATCTACTCAAGGACTTCAAGGTAAAATGGCAAACTCTTACACTTTTGTACATGTGAATGATAATTGTGTGGCTAGTAGCCCATTGAGTGTGAGTTGTAGCTTGCCTATATGTGAGTGTATTATTTCTTTGCCACTTGATGATGATGTACATGTTGTGAGTGTGGATACACTAGTTGATCCTATTGATGACCAAATAGACTCTTCTTGTAAGATCGATTTATGTCCACCTAGTGTTGAAACCATTATGTTGAATGAAAGTACATTATCTTCTGAAATTTGTGTTGATCAACTTATGTGTGAAAATTACCCACCACTTGAGGATGTGTATGATGTAATTAATGAACCTCAAGTGTGTGATGATGTTGAAAATGTTGATCAAAATGAGAATGAACCCGAGAGCTCTTCTTGGGGTAATATTGTGTTTGAAACATCCTTGAAACTTGATATTGATCATTTAGAGAGTGAGGAACTTGCTTGTTCCAAATCTGTCCGTGAGGTAGATCACACTCTTTTTAGGTACAATGTCTTGTTTGAAGATGATTTAAACACTCCTAATGAACCTAGTGGTGAAAATGATGGTATAGCTTGCCTTGGAAGCTATAGCCTATATGCTAACCCACTATGGTGTGACAATATTCCTCCTAAAGAGGGGAATCTCTTCTTGGAAGATGAGAGTCCTCTTAAGGGTAAGGAATGTGTAGTTGCGAAAGCTACTTCTTCTTCTACTTTGTGTGATTTCATTGTTGAGAGTACTCATGGTGATTATTGGGAAACTAGTAGTGAGTACACACATGAGAGCACCTTAGTAGAAGTCGATTTGAGTGATACTTTTCTCTACTCTCTATTTGCTTTGGATCATATATATGTTATTGTAGAGAGTATGTCATTTAGTTTGGGTGTAGACCATGGGAAAGGGAAGTGTTGTCGAGACCCGTGTCTATGGCTACTTTTCCCATTTGAACCCGGTGCTAAATTTAGAAATGGTGATGTTGGTGCACCAAACTTGTTGCTTGGTCTACATGACAAGCAAAGTGTCACTCTTGATGTATCCTATAATCAAATACTTTGTACATCTTTTATTGAGTTTTTAATATTCCTTGCAAAGGATTCTTGGTTATATTGCAAATATGTGCAACCTTGGCATGTTGAGATGATTTGTTATGCTAACCCTAACCCTCATGCCATGAGGAGTTTGTATTTGTTTGTTCTCTCTTCGGTTTTGCAAGGTTTGGATTCCAGGTCGAATCCTTTTCAAGAAGGGGAGAATGATACGGGACAAATGGCCATCTTATCTTTGGATGATATCTTTGGAGGCCAACACATAGAGGCTCAAGACTTGGTCACCTCGATAATACAAGAACATGCATGGAGGACCCGTTTTGAGCGTAACTTAAAGCAATCTCGCGTATGGAAGATTGCTTGGAGCATTTAAGAGTGAGGACTCACGGTTTTGGACCTTAATTAAGGGCATTTTGGACATTACACATGGTGTATTTACACACCATGGCCGCACCTATCATTAAGGGCAAAGTGGTCTTTTTGTATTCTTTTGTATTACACTATAAATAGGTCATTTTAGCTCATTTCTTGGCAGATTTGGAAGGATGAAGAATTGAAAGACATATTTTCTCTCTTTTGAGAGTGTAACACCCTTAGTTGTAGGGCTTGGAAAAGCCATCCTTAGCATAGGGCTTGGAAAAGCCAATATTGATCTTTGCTTGGAAACGGTAGATCTTAAGGTTAGTTCAATCCCTTGGTGGTCACCGTAAGAGTGTGGTTTTGATTGTTACATTCATTAGGGGTTAGTGTTGAAATACACTTGGTTCTTAATCTTGTAATAATCTTGGTCTCACTATCTATCTTTATTTTCTTGCAAATCGTGTATGTGTTGTGTAGTGGACTGTTTTGGGGTCTTCGTTGAATCCAAAACTTGTATTATTGTTGTTCATCTTGTTCATCACGTTTCATATCTGTTTTGGTGTTAATATACACTCTTGTATCTTGTATTCTTGTTGTTAGTAGCGAATCCGAGTGTGGTCTCCATCTTGGTCCTCGAATCCGTAAGATTGGTGGACTGTTTTGGAGTTGTTTCGTGTTTCCCTTATTTTTTTCCTGTATCACTTTTAGTGTTGGTGAGAAAGAAACCAACACTAGAAACTCACTAAACAAGCAAAATAACACCTAGATCTAAACATACAACATCATTCTTGGTTTTCGACTTTTAATGGACAGATTTTCAGAATTTCTTTTTGGTGTAGTTTGTTTAAGCCGTGAACTAGCCCAAGATGGGTTATGTTAGAACACAACCGGTCTTGCTTTGATACCAAATGATACAAAATCAAACCAACAACACCAAGAGCTTCAAGTAGGCACGGATTTTAGTCCAACAACACAAGAACAACAAGTTTAAGTTTCGGTTTTTCAGCCCACAACACAAGAACAACAAGATAGATAACAATGCTAGTGAATCGAAAAGAGCCCCACACGGCTTCACTAGACTTTAAGATAACAAAATCAACAACAACAACAAGATAAAGAAAGATAGATAACTTGACATATAACATTCAAGAAACTAAGAACCCTAACATCAAGAGAGGACCCTAAGTCTAATGAATATAAACACCAAGTTCTTACGAGGACCAAGAGGCACTCAACGACCTCAAAACCCTTGTTTCTAGCCAAAGAGACAACACAAGTATCCCTCTACTTGTGAGATAATAGGGGCGGCTTCTATGAGTGGAAGAGAGAGGAAATGTTTTGTGTTTTTAGGTTACAAAATCAGATTTCAAAAACTAAGGGATATCACTCTAACATGTTCTATTTATACTACAAACAAAGGGGTAAAATGACCCATCCGCCCTTGCTTCTTGTGCTAACCTTGGAGAGTAGTTTATTACACATTAGGACCTCTCTTCACATATAAAAACGTTTAGGTCCTTGGTTGGTTCAATCACCAACTCACACACGGCCATTTGCATGAACAAAGCTTGGAGTTTTTGTAATTCCCGAGCTTGGCTTCGTGTGAAAGGCCGTGTACCTGTGGAGGCTGCCCTAACCGTATCATTTCCCACCTTAAACCAAATCACACATTGCCTTGTGACCTTTAATTCACCATAATCGTTCAACCATTGTAGCTTGTAAGGACTAGTGTGTAGTGTAGTTGGTAGCTTCAAGAAATTTACCATAGCATGGCTCGCAACATTTGTACAACTACCACTATCAATCACCAAGGTGCACACACTCCCCTTTACAAGACACTTAGTATGGAATAGATTTTCCCTTTGACTCGGGTCATCCATCGCCTTACTAATCATGACACGTCTAACCACAAAGTTTGGAACCACACACTCCCCTTCTTGTGGATAGACATCTTCACTACCATCTAATTCATCATCATTCGGCCCATTTTCAGCTCCCTCTCTATCTTGAGGCTCGGCCTCATCCTCCCCCCTTTCGAAAACCACCTCCTCACCAAGGTAGTACACTTTCCCTTCTCGTAGGATCACATTGCGCCGGTTCGGACATTCATTGGCCTTATGCCCCCAACCTTGGCACTTGAAGCATTGGAACCCCTTTGGGTTGGGATATTTGTGAGCCTCCGGTTTCGGAGGGAACTTAGGGACTGTTTTGGACTCGGGCAGCTTCGTAGGGGCGGGTTGGTCCTTGTTTTTGGGCCAACCCGAGGGGGTTTGTACCCTTGCCTTGAAGGCTGATCTCTCCTTAAGTTCCCTTTCAATCTCTAGGGCCGCTTGGAATATACCGTCAATGGTTTCAAACCGGTGAAGGGTCAAATGAGTGGAGATCTCTTTGTTCAACCCACACTTGAACCGGATGATGTTGTGACTGATTTGCTCCCCACGATGATCAAGTTTCAACATGAGTTGTTGGAACTCGTCAAAATAGGCCATCACACTCTTGCCTCCTTGCCGCAAGCCATATAATCTAGCGAGCAACTCATGATGATATCTCTCGGGAAGGTATCGTTGTCTCATCAAATACCTCAACCGATACCAAGGTGGTGGCTGCCCATCCACTAATTCATTACCAAATCGTTTAACATACTCCCACCAAGTGTTAGCATAGCTCTCGAGGTGAGCTATAGCGTAGCAACTCTTCTTTTCTTCCGAGATGTCATTAACTTGGAAAACTTTATCACAAGCCGATTCCCAAGTTAAGTAGGTCTCGGGGTCACTTTCACCCTTAAAGATGGGTAGGCTCAACTTGATGGTGTTGATGCCTACGTCTCTCTCTTGGTGTCGGTTTCCCCTATCTCCATACCCCCGGTATCTCCTAGGTTCTCCTCGACCCCCTCTTAACTCCTCCTCCCTCATATAAGCATCATCAAAGGCTCCATCTCCTTCATACTCCTCTCTACCGTATCCTTCAAAGTGGGCTGGACGGCCTTGGCCGTTTTGATTCGGAGGATTTGGAATTTACGGTCTTTGGGTTAATGGAGCTTGGAATGGAGGGTTCGGAATTAGTGGAGGTACTTGGCGTCCAAATCCCTCTTGTGGAATTGGAGGGGCTTGGAAATGTAGTGGTCTAGTGGAGTCTCAGTTTGGAGGAAAAGAGGTAGTTTGGCTTGCGGTATTTAGTGGAGCTTGGGGTGCATTTAGTATTTGGTGGACTGTTTCGGGGGTGATGGTTGCGGAGGAGGTCCTATCATGACCATTGGTAGATACATGTAGAGGAGTAGAAGGACGAGAGTTCCTTTGACTCTCCACTTGTTCTAATCTCCCACTAATAGTCGACACTTCCCCCTTTATTGCTGCCAAGTCCCCTCTCACGGCCCCAAATTCCGAATTCAACCTTTCAAGTGTCCGGGTAACGGCCTCAAGAATGACCCTCATAGAATCAAGGGCATTAGTATCCACATTATGAGACGTAGCTCCTTCCATTGTCAAGGTATTATCCGCTTTAGTTCACCACAAGTTCGTGTTCCACAAGTGTTGTATAATTGGCTAGTAACCATGAGATTTTTAAGGTATGAGTAAGCTCTTATCCGGAATGGATTCTTGTTTGAAGACTCAAAGAATTCTTGCCGGACTAGAGTCAAAAATCAGCAATTCGTTCAAACGAATAAAAGCACTCAAATAATCGTTGACACGAACAAACGGTTCAAGGAACTAGTTGACAACCTAGTAGGAAGGTACTAGTTTGTTAATTAGTTCTAGGACCAAGTAAGGGAAACCAAGGATCAACAATTAGCAACCAAAGAATATCCTAAGTTGAGCTTATAGCGACGTGGCAGCATACAATGGTCCCACACGTTCTTCTTAGTTTCTTTTTTTTTTTGTTTTGTGTTAATATTCACACAACTTGTTATAGTTTGCAAAGTGTTTTGGTGGGAAAAATAAAATCTTGTAGTATTTCACCCTTTTCAAACTCAAGAAAGTGGGGTTTGGTTGACTAATCCCACAAAACAAGGCTCCTTGAATTAAGGAAAAGTGATTGACAAGACTAAAAGGTGATAGGTGCAAGTCTTTCACAACAACTTTATAGCTTGTCTTACCACTTGAGCACACAACAAGATGAACAAGGTGAACAAGTTCAAAAGATGAACACCTCAACAAACTTCATCAACTTCTTTAGCACATACACACACAACCACCGATTTTTTTTTTTGGTTATCAACAACATACAACTTTCGGCCACTTCAAGTCACTACACAATGTTCAAGTTTTCAAGCTCAACTTTTGGATCTAGACACTTTAGTGTTGGTGAGAAAGAAACCAACACTAGAAACTCACTAAACAAGCAAAATAACACCTAGATCTAAACATACAACATCATTCTTGGTTTCAACTTTTAATGGACAGATTTTCAGAATTTCTTTTTGGTGTAGTTTGTTTAAGCCGTGAACTAGCCCAAGATGGGTTATGTTGGAACACAACCGGTCTTGCTTTGATACCAAATGATACAAAATCAAACCAACAACACCAAGAGCTTCAAGTAGGCTCGGATTTCAGTCCAACAACACAAGAACAACAAGTTTAAGTTTCGGTTTTTCAGCCCACAACACAAGAACAACAAGATAGATAACAATGCTAGTGAATCGAAAAGAGCCCCACACGGCTTCACTAGACTTTAAGATAACAAAATCAACAACAACAACAAGATAAAGAAAGATAGATAACTTGACATATAACATTCAAGAAACTAAGAACCCTAACATCAAAGAGAGGACCCTAAGTCTAATGAATATAAACACCAAGTTCTTACGAGGACCAAGAGGCACTCAACGACCTCAAAACCCTTGTTTCTAGCCAAAGAGACAACACAAGTATCCCTCTACTTGTGAGATAATAGGGGCGGCTTCTATGAGTGGAAGAGAGAGGAAAGGTTTAGTGTTTTAGGTTACAAAAATCAGCATCAAAAAACTAAGGAATAACTCTCTAACATGTTCTATTTATACTACAAACAAAAGGGGTAAAATGACCCATCCGCCCTTGCTTCTTGTGCCAACCTTGGAGAGTAGTTTATTACACATTAGGACCTCTCTTCACACATAAAAACATTTAGGTCCTTGGTTGGTTCAATCACCAACTCACACACGGCCATTTGCATGAACAAAGCTTGGAGTATTTGTAATTCCCGAGCTTGGCTTCGTGTGAAAGGTCGTGTACCTTTGGAGGCTGCCCTAACCGTATCATTGAGTCTATATCTTAGATTTGAGCTTGAAATGTTGATGTTAATGTGAACAGAGTGTGGCCAATTGTTGTTGGTATTGTTGTTGCAGGTTCGAGACTTGAACGTGTGATGTGTTGTTGGTTCAAGTTTTGAACGTGTATTGTGGAGATTGTGTTGTGGAATTTAAGCTTGGGAAGTTGTTGTTGTTGTTTGGGAGGTCCAACTTGAACCTTAGAACTTTAAGACTCAAAGTTTGTGTTCTTGGTGTTCTTCACCATCTTCATAGATTGTTGAAAAAAAGTGGTTGTTGATCTTAGAAGTTGAAGAAAAAGAGTGTGTATTGTGTTAGTCTTGCAAGACATAGATCCAAGTTTCAAGGTATAGTACTTGTGACTCAAAGACTTTTCCTACACAATAATGACTTTACATCACTTCTCAACCACTTTCCCATGAAATAAGGGTCCATGTTTTAAGGAGAAGTACAAGAAAAAGTCAGGTCTTGAAAATTGAAAAAGGCTCCAAGACTTATTTTCCCTCCTAAAACAAATTCCACCAATCTAAATTAATTTTTGACCAATATTTGAACCTTTGAGAATAACCACTTGATAAAACTGACCCAATACATGGCTGCCACATCATCATTTCTACTGTTCACAAAATATTTTTGAGCTGAAATTTTAGATTCTTAGTTTCATCTTATTGTTTCATTAGTTTCATGTCTTGATTCTAGAATTAATTAACAACTAGTAATCACCTCCTTAGTTGTAGATTAATTATTGAATCCGTTTCTTCGTGTCTTCGTTATTTGTTGCTTTTCTCATTTTTAACTTGTAGTAACTTCTTTGTTTCAAGTTCGTAAGTAAATTTTGTTTTGTTTATTGAGTCAATCAAGCAAGAATCTATTTCAGCTGCCAAGTAGAATTGACATCTTATTGACTATTGGAGTATAAGCAACTTTCAATATTCACTGCTCCAATTGTAAGGATCACAAAAGTGAGTGAATACGAGCATTGGTGAGGAGCTTTTACTACAAATTTAGGGCTTGGAAAAGCTATTATTGATCTTTGCTTGGAAACGGTGGATCTTGAGGTGAGTTGATTCCCTTGGTGGTCACCGTAAGAGTGTGGTTTTGATTATTACATTCATTAGGGATTTTTAAAATTAATACACTCTTTAGTTCTTAGTCTTGTAATAATGTTAGTCTCTCTATCTATCCTTTACTTTTGTTGTTGTTATCTTGTGTAGTGGACTGTTTTGGGTCATTCATTGAATCCGAAACTTGTGTTATTGTTGTTGATATTGTTCATCACGTTTTATAGCTATTTTGGTGTTGAAATACACCCTTGTATCTTGTATTCTTGTTGTTGGTAGCGAATTCGAGTGGGGTCTCCATCTTGGTCCTCGAATCCTTAAGATTAGTGGACTGATTTGGAGTATGATTTCGTGTTTCCATTGTCTTTCTCATATCAAAGGTGGTTCACACTTAGAATAGGTTCACTTATCCTTGGTATTTTACATGAAAAGCTTAGCATATAGGATACCAAAGACATGAATAGCATCAATATCGAAAGTAAGTGAGCTCGATCAGCAACCATAACCTTCACATTTCAAGAGTATTCCAGGGTCAAATGGAAGAAATATATAATAATCTAAGCGGAGGTTAGCCATTCCTTTTACTAGAGCGTCAAACTCACAATCATCATTCAAGAAAGGAAAAAAGCCACCAAGATTAGTGCCTCAACATAATATCAACTCAAAATTAACATGGTGGTCATCATAGGCAAAGAGGTAGTATAGGAAGGAATCAAGTGCGAAGAAATCAACCGAGGTACTATCATTTACAAGAGGGTTATGTAGTTTGTGAATACTCTTGTCACATGATAATGGAACCTTATTCAAGTTATAAGTGCTAGAACTAGATGGACACAAATCATTCTTATGAAAAGAATTGATTTTGTCATCTAAAAGATCAACTAGTGTTGGCGTACTCACAACAAAAGTTTGGTCCTTGTACAACCTATCAACACCAAGAGTATCACAAAAGGGATATTCATACACTTCTTGACTAATCCAATCCGAAACTACACCACTTTGGCTACTACAAGCCACATCACAACAATTCAAGTTTTTAGGAGTGTAGAAAATAGCTTTGTTACCTTGTAGATTATAAGAAGTGTTTTCTTCACTTGGTTTCACATCATGTCAGCCCTCATGTTCCAAATTACAAGGGAATATATCAAGGTTTCCCTTTAGATTCACTTCTTCCTCGCTTATCCGAAAATAGGGACTTTCGGCCAAGGGCTTGAAGGAAACTTCCTTGGGATTTTCCTCAGGACTTCTAGGGTCTTGAACCTGCACATGAGAAGATAAAATACTAGGCAAAATTCTAGTATTTGGGTTAGTGAATAAATAGGGTCCTTTGTGGATAAGATCCACAATCAGGCATTTTTTTCCTTTCCAACTTCACTACCCATGGTTTTCCCTTCCTTTTCCCCTTTTTCTTTACTTTCTTCTTGTAACTCACTAATAAATTTTTCTCCATATTGAGGCTTGGCCTCACTCTCTTTGGTTTCTAACTCATGGAGAGGAGTCATTAGATTTTGTGAAGTATAGGATCTTTGGACTTGAGGTGTTTGGAATTGTGGAAATTTTAGTGGACATGAATCAACCCTCGCTCTAATTTTAATCATGTCACCCCTCCTTAAATCCATATCACTCCTTATAGCATCATTTCTGCTCTTCATTTCTCGACTCAAGGCCTCCATTTGGGCCATCAAAGCTCCCATAACATCATTTCCCAAAGGTTGGGAAGTAGTACCTTCAGTTTCCATGGAAAATGTACCTACGAAATGCAAAAAATAGCAAGAAAAATAACCTACAAAACGAATAAATGAGTTAGTTCAAAAGCCTCACTTCACTCACACTCAACCTCACCTCATACTTGGTTTCACAAATGTTGGAGAACTGGCAATACTTTGCAAGTTACTTGAGAGGTGAGAAGATTTGAATCGGAATGGATCTTCGTTTGAAATGAGTCAAAATAAGTGATGCACAAACTTGAACCAACAAAATACTATTAATTAAAAATGAGAAAAGAACACAAATAAAATTGAAGACACGAAATAAACAGACTCAAGACTAATTATCAACCTAGTAGGTACTTACTCGCTTGATAATTAGTTATAGAATCAACACAAAAGCAACTAGAAACAATTGAAACTAAGAAATTTAAATTTAGAGGTGAATTTTGGTTGAGCACAAGTGATGACGTGGCACTACGTGGTTGGTTGTCACTTTTTTCAAAATTCTAAATTTTTTATATCCAACTTATTTTTGGCCAAAAATGATACGGGTACGACCACGAGGATGCATGTTTGTGAGATGTATTGAACCCAAGACTTGGAGTGTGAAAGTGAAGTGCAATTGAGGACTTAAAAAGGGTCCAAAACCATCCATATAATGCTCTCCAAGGGCACCCACTTGAAGACTTGAGACTAAGGGGTCATTTTGGACATTTCACACCTTGTTTGTAAACTACTATATAAGGAACCTTTTAGGTCATTTGTTAGGGAGACTTTGATGATATTGTAAGTTGTATAACACTTTGAAAGACAAGTCAAGTCCTCTCTTCTCTTTAGGAGGCAACCCGAATCTAGGGTGATACTAGTGTGGAATCACTAGTGTTGCATTCATGGCTTGAGACGTTGGTGTTTAGAGGAGGTAAAGTCCCTCTTGTGTCAACGTAGGAGTTAAGTTAACCGTTGTATATAGTGTTAAGGGTTCAAGAGTATCACATGTTCTTGGGCTCTTAAGATTATACCAACCAACGTCTAATTATCTATCCCCTTTGTTTATTGTAATCTTATAATCGTTTGTGTATCTTGTAATCTTCAACCCGTGAGTTGTTGTCTCTTGTTGTTATTTATCTTATCATATTGTTCTCATTTTATTATTGTTTTTTGCTGTTTTGGTGTTGAAAACACACCTCTTTATCTTGTTATTGTGTTGTTGATAGCGAATCTGATACAATATCAAAATCACAACACAAGAATCTCGGGTTAACACCAAAAATCACAACTTTCAGCTTCGGTTTTCAGCAAGAAACCGAGAGCTACAAAACTGTTTCAGCTTTCTGTTTTTTCAGTTTTTCAGCAAGAACACAAGCTGTTTTTGTTATATTTTCCAGATTTTCAGCACAACAACAAGAACACAACAATGGATACAAATGCTAGTGAATCGAAAGAGCCACACCCGGCTTCACTAGACTTTAAGATAACAAGATGAACAACAACAACAATCCGAGACACCAAACTGTTTTTGTATAGTTTTCTATTTTTCAGCAACTTCACAAGAACAACAACAACAAGAAAGTAAAGATAGTTAACTTGACATACAATATTCAAGAAACTAAGAACCCTAACAACATGAGAGGACCCTAAGCCTAATGAATATTAACACCAAGTTCTTACAAAGACCAAGAGGTGCTCACAACCTCAAAACCTTTGTTTCTAGCCAAAGAGACAACCCAAGGATCCCTCTCCTTGTGAGATCTAGAACCGGCTCCTCTTGAAGAAGAGAGAGTGAAATGTTATCTTTAGGTTACAAGTCTTTGTTGTGAAAATATCAAGAATCAAAGTAATCAAAGTAATGAATTGAAAAATGGCCCTAAGGCACCTATTTATACTACTCAAAAGGTGGTCAAATGACCCTTCTATCCTCCACAACATGGGCTGGTCTTGGAGGCTTAATTATGGCCCATTAAGACCTCCTTTCTTCACACATAAAGTCCATCCGCCCCTTGTCTTTTTGGGCCAGCATTGGAGACGAGTTTTAAGGCCCCAAAACCGTGAGTTAGGACCTCCTTTCTTCACACATAAAAGGCCCATCCGCCCCTTGCCTTTTGGGCCATTGTTGGAGACTAGTTTAAGGCCCAAACCGTGAGTCCTCACTCCTAGATGCTCCAAGCAATCTTCCATATGCGAGATGGCTTTGAATTATGCTCAAAACGGTCCTCCGTGCATGTTCTTGTATCAACGAGGTGACCAATTCTTAAGCCTCTATGTGTGGGCCTCCAAAAATGTCAAAAATGTCGTTCAAAGATAAGGTGGCCATTTGTCCCGTATCATCCTCCCCTTCTTGAAAAGGATTCGACCTCGAATCCAAACCTTGCAAAATCAAAAACAAAAGAAAAACAAGTACACATCCTCATGACATGAGGGTTAGGGTTAGTGCAACAAAATTCAATCTAACAAATAACATCATCATGCCAAGGTTGCACATATTTGCAATATAACCAAGAATCCTTTGGGTTGATCGTGGAAAGCTTAGTACAAATGTCACAAAGGAAGTGGCTATGATGAACATCAATAAATAATGAGCATGGACCGAGACAACTCCTACCATGCCCTAAGATGGTACCGGGATCAAATGGGAGAAGTAGCCATGGACATGGGTTTCGGCCAAGCTCACTTTTCCCTAAGGTGTCATCCTCAAAATTAGGCATACCCCCTAGCCCATTAGTGGAAATGTCATGAGCACAAAGATGGTAGAGAAAGGTGTTACACAAGCTAACTTCAGCTATGGTGTCCTTATGTATGTACTCACTAGCTTCAAGTCCATCACCACTAGTAAGCTCGACATAGGAAACACATAAAGAAGAAGTAGATGGAATTTTTAAGCATGCACCACCTTTTATTTCAAGAGAATAATCCCCACATAGATATAAATCACCATGGGCAGCAAAGGAATCATTCACAAAAATATTTTTACAAGAATAACCATATCTCGGGTTTCCCAAGTAATCAAGCAAATCATGGTCATCTTCACCCGAGTGACTATCCCCTTTCAAGACTACACATTCCCTACCCTTAAGAGTACTTTCATCTTCCGAGAAGAGATTTCCATCTTGAGGAGAAATGTTGTCACACCATAGTGGGTTAGCATATAGGCTATAGCTTCCGAGGCAAGCTATACCATTATTTTCACCACTAGGTTCATTAGAAGTGTTTAAATCATCTTCAAACAAGACATTGTACCTAAAAAGCGTGTGATCTACCTCACGGACAGATTTGGAACCAACAAGTTCCTCACTCGCTAAACGATCAATATCAAGTTTTAAGGACTCTTCAAACACAATATTACCCCAAGAAGAGTTCTCGGGTTCATGCTCACCTTGATCAACATTTTCAACATCATTACACACTTGAGGTTCGTTAACGACATCATACACATCCTCAAGTGGTAGATAACTTTCACGCATAAGTTGATCAACACAAATTTCAGAAGATAATGTATTTTCATTCATCATGATGGTTTCAACACTAGGTGGACATGGATCGATCTTACAAGAAGAGTCGATCCGGTCATCAATAGGATCAACTAGTGTATCCACACTCACAGCATGTACATTATCATCAAGTGGCAAAGAAATAATACACTCACATATAGGCAAGCTACAACTCACACTCAATGGGCCACTAGCCACACAATTATCATTCAAGCGTACAAAAGTGTAAGAGTTTGCCATTTTACCTTGAAGTCCGTGAGTAGATTCTTCTTTGTCATGGTGTGAAGGTCCTCCAAAAGTTTGGGCAGCAACTTCCTTTCGGCATTGTTCTTCTTCGCTTTCCATGTTGCTACCTACACAAGTGTCCTTAGAAATAGAAGGACAAACAACGTTAGCTTGGTTTGGTGGTAATCCTCTTACTTCGCTCCACACAACCTCTCCTTTTTCCACTCTCGGATTACCACCTTTCACTCCCTTACTCCTCTCAATCTTTTGTCTCTCATAATAATTCGGATTGGAGTAGGTAGGAACTTCCTTTTGCGGCCCGGGCAGAATGTAAGTCTCGAGGCAATTCTCCCATCGGTCTCTCACAATATTAGGCCAATTTTGCACATTTGGAACCTTATGTTGTGCAAACCAATCGGCGCCTAGACTCACATGACCATAGGTTATGGGAAAAACATCACACCACACCTCCTCATGGTAATTAAATTGGGAGAAGACAACCTTTACCCTCTCGGTAACCTTAAATCTGTCCAAGAAGTATGGAACAAGTAAAGGCTCACAAAATAATCCCAAGTAATCAACCATGGACGGAACAATGTAGTTTTTATAGTACCTATCGTTTAACACAATGAGGCAGCCCGGTATCCCACAAATGGTCACCTTTCCGGAGTGTACACTCCTTCTCGGATCAACATTGTAAGGCACATGGGTACCCCTCGAATTTGAAGATGTGGATCCTCTTCTTCCCCTTGGACGGCCGACACTATAGCTAGTATAATCATTCACACCATATCGACCTTGATAAGAAGTACTACAAGGTGGAGAGTATGAATCGTCACACTCCTCACGTGTACTCTCATCATAGCTCTCATAAGATTTGCGAATGAAAGGGTTATTCCTAACACCAAGCCTAGGTTCGGAGTGGGGAGTGCAAGACTCCTCACATGTCCCAACTTCGTCATAAGATCCCTCACGAGGTACTACATCATCTCCAAAGTCACCATAAGCACTAGGCACTTCATTCACCTCATTTTCTCTCTCAAAACCGCAATCTTCAAATCTGCCTATGTTTTCACCATGGCCATTTTCATAGCCTCCGTAATCTCCCTCAACTTCGTAGCCATAAAAACCCTCACTACAATTATAGTCTCCCATATTGTAGTCACAATAATCCCCGGCTACCGAAGTCATTTTCCTTTTATATCACCCTTTATACCTACAAAAATGAACAAACAATATTAGTAGTAAAGCTCCTTCCATTGTCAAGGTATTAGCCGCTTAATCACCACAAGTTAGTGTCTCACAAGTGTTGTATAATTGGCTAGTAACCGTGAGATTTACAAGGTTTGAGTAAGCTCTTAGCCGGAATGGATTCTTGTTTGGAAGACTCAAAGAATTCTTGCCGGACTAGAACCAAAATTAGCAACTCATTCAAACGAATAAAAGGCACACAAATAATCGTAGACACGAATAGACGGCTCAAGGAACTAATTGACAACCTAGTGGAAGTTACTAGTTTGTTAATTAGTTCTAAGTCCAAATAAAGGAAACCAAGAATCAACAATTAGTAACAAAGAATATATCCTAAGTTGAGCTTATAGTGACATGGTAATATGCAAAGGGTCCCACACGTTTTTTTCTTCCCTTCGGATTTATACATATATATATTTTTTTTTGTCTTGGCTTAATATTCACACAACTTGAAGAAGTTGAAAAGTGTTTTGGTGGGAAAACTTAAAAATTTGAAGTCTTGACTTTGGTTCAATCTCAAGAAAGTGGGTTTGGTTGACAATTCCCACAAAACAAGGTTCCTTGATTTAAGGGAAGTGATTGACAAGTCTACAAATTGATAGGTGCAAGTCTTTCACAATCAACTTTACAAGTCTACCACTTGAGCACACAACAAGGTTAACACTCAATAAGAGGAACAATATGCACAAATTCAAGAGATGAACATTCACAAACTTCAACACTTCTTCAACACATAAACACAACCACCGATTTTTCTTTGGCCTTCAACAACATACAACTTTCGGCTACTTCACAACATGCAACCTTTCAAGCTCAACCTTGGATTTAGACACTTTAGTGTGGTGAGAAAGAAACCAACACTAGAAACTCACTAAACAATCAAAATGACTCCTAGATCTAAGTATACAACTTCTTTCTCGGTTTTCAACTCTTGGACAGAAATTTCAGATTCTCAGAATTCTTTTTCTTGGTGTAGTTTGGTCTAAACCGAGAACTACTAGCCCAAGATGGGTTATGTAAGAACACAACCGGTCTTGCTTTGATACCAAATGATACAATATCAAAATCACAACACAAGAATCTCGGGTTAACACCAAAAATCACAACTTTCAGCTTCGGTTTTCAGCAAGAAACCGAGAGCTACAAAACTGTTTCAGCTTTCTGTTTTTTTCAGTTTTTCAGCAAGAACACAAGCTGTTTTTGTTATATTTTCCAGATTTTCAGCACAACAACAAGAACACAACAATGGATACAAATGCTAGTGAATCGAAAGAGCCACACCCGGCTTCACTAGACTTTAAGATAACAAGATGAACAACAACAACAATCCGAGACACCAAACTGTTTTTGTATAGTTTTCTATTTTTCAGCAACTTCACAAGAACAACAACAACAAGAAAGTAAAGATAGTTAACTTGACATACAATATTCAAGAAACTAAGAACCCTAACAACATGAGAGGACCCTAAGCCTAATGAATATTAACACCAAGTTCTTACAAAGACCAAGAGGTGCTCACAACCTCAAAACCTTTGTTTCTAGCCAAAGAGACAACCCAAGGATCCCTCTCCTTGTGAGATCTAGAACCGGCTCCTCTTGAAGAAGAGAGAGTGAAATGTTATCTTTAGGTTACAAGTCTTTGTTGTGAAAATATCAAGAATCAAAGTAATCAAAGTAATGAATTGAAAAATGGCCCTAAGGCACCTATTTATACTACTCAAAAGGTGGTCAAATGACCCTTCTATCCTCCACAACATGGGCTGGTCTTGGAGGCTTAATTATGGCCCATTAAGACCTCCTTTCTTCACACATAAAGTCCATCCGCCCCTTGTCTTTTTGGGCCAGCATTGGAGACGAGTTTTAAGGCCCCAAAACCGTGAGTTAGGACCTCCTTTCTTCACACATAAAAGGCCCATCCGCCCCTTGCCTTTTGGGCCATTGTTGGAGACTAGTTTAAGGCCCAAACCGTGAGTCCTCACTCCTAGATGCTCCAAGCAATCTTCCATATGCGAGATGGCTTTGAATTATGCTCAAAACGGTCCTCCGTGCATGTTCTTGTATCAACGAGGTGACCAATTCTTAAGCCTCTATGTGTGGGCCTCCAAAAATGTCAAAAATGTCGTTCAAAGATAAGGTGGCCATTTGTCCCGTATCAGAATCCGAGAGTAGTCTTCAAAAAGGTTCTCAAATCCTTAAGATTAGTGGACTGTTTTGGAGTTGTTTTGTGTTCTATTGTTTGTACCGTATCATTTGGTATCAAATCATGGATAGATCTTATTCCTACAAGATCAATCTTGGGCTTGCTTGTTAGAAAATTCAAAAAAAAAAATGTTAAAAACTAAAAATTCTAGAAAAATAGCAATCTGTCCGTGTTTATGTTCTTGGCCAAAATTGTGTTCTTGTTGTGTCTTGGCCGAGATTTGTTTGTTGTGTGACTAGATCTAGTAGTGTTCTTGTTTGTTTTGTTGTTTCTAGTGTTAGTTTTCTTGTCCACTAACATTTTGAATCTAGATCTAAACTTGAGCTTGAACTTGTTGAAAAAAGTTGTTGTGAACATAAGCTTGGCCCATTGTTGTTGACCATTGTTATGGTGGACTGTTTTGGCCGTGTGGTTTCTCCTTGATGTTCTAAACTTGACCATGTGATATTGTTGTTACTTGGTGGCTTGAGAACCATTTTGTTGAAGTTGTAGTTGTCTTGGCCAAGTTTTGAGATATTGTTATTGTGGGTTAGAGTTGGCCGTTGGAATTGTTGTTGTTCTTGAAGATTGTTGTTATTGTTCTTGGTGTGGTTGTTGTTGTTCTTAAAGTTATTCACCTTCCTTCATATATTGTTAGAACATAAAGTGAATGTTAGATCCTAAAAGGTGAAGGAAAAAGGTGTATGTACTTGTTAGTCTTGAAAGACCCCCAACCACCAAAAGACTTTATATCACTTCTCAACCACTTTTCCATGATTTAAGGACCCATGTTTTAATGAGAAGTACAAGAAAAAGTCAAGTCTTGAAAATTGAAAAAGGCCTCAAGACTTATTTCCCTCCTAAAACAAATTCCATCAATCCAAATTAATTTTTGACCGAGACTTGGACATTTGAGAATAACCACTTGATAAAACCGAACCAATACGTGGATGCCACATCATCACTGCTACTGTTCATGCAATATTTTTTGAGCTCAAATTTTAGATTTCTTAGTTTCATTTTATTGTCTCTTAGTTCGTTTGTTGGTTCGAACACTAATTGACAACCTAGTAATCTCCTACTAGCTTGTAAGTTAGTTTTGTTTCCGTTTGTTCGTGTTTACGTTTGTTGTGTACTTTTATCTTTTTGAATTTGTTGTTAGTTCTTGACTCAAGTCCTACAAGATTTTGTTTGAGTTTCAAACAAAAATCCATTCCCGGACAAGAGTAGACTCGACACTCAATCACTCACGAAGTACAAGACAGCTTTCAACACTTGTGAAACCAAGTGTGAGGTAAAACCAAGAGTGAGAGTGTGGTGAGGCATTTTTGATCTAACAAGTTTGTTTGTTTTCTTTGTTTGTTGTGTCTTTTTGTTAGGTACAATGACTGCCCATAATTTCAATGCCACATGTGATCATATCAATGACAATATTGAAGATGTGAAATGGCACATTGAAATTATACGCCAATTGCTACCCAAACTCTACCCAAAAAATCTAATTGTCCAAACACCTTGCATTGAGAGCTTCCCGAAGGAAGTTGCTACCCTTGTGAGTAAAACTTGCCCACCACTTAAGGATATGTGTGATGTGATTAATGAATCTCAAGTGAGTGAAGGATATAAAGATGTTAGCCAAGGAAAAAGGAGTGAACCTATGAGCCTATGTTGTTGTAAAGATGCTAATATTTTTTTGGCTCATAGGGTTAATCATGTGCTTGACATGTCTTTAGTACTTGATAGTGAACTTATAGAGAGTGGAATACTTGCTAGTTCCAAATCTGTTCGTAAGATAGACCATGTTCTCTTTAGGTTTAATGTTTTGTTTGAAGATGATATAAACACTCCTAATGAATCTAGTGGTGAAAATAATGGTATAGCTTACCTTGAAGACTATAGCCGATATGCTAACCCACTATGGTGTGACAACATTCCTCCTAAAGATGGAAATCTCTTCTTGGAAGATGAGAGTACTCTTACGAGCAAGGAATGTGTAGTCATGGAAATGAGTACCCTTGGTAGTACTCTTGGTGTTCATGATAATCAATTTACTCTTAAAAGTAGTTCACTACTTGGGCGAGTGAATAGTATGCTTAAAAATTCTCAAGTTAGTGATAGTGTCTATAAAATTGATCTTGATAATGCACATGACTCTTTGAACATCTTGTCCTAAAAGCATTGCAATTAGTTTAGTTCATAGAGATCATGTGTATAAAAATATTTTTGCGTGTGAATATGGGAGTGACATTGTAGGGAAGGAAGGGCTATCCTCGGCTTAAGTCCTTGGTTAATTTTTCCATTTGATCCCGGTACCCTATTGGAATGTGGAAATCTCGACACTCTCCACTTAATGCTTGGTCAAGACGACAAGCAATGTTTGATTGTGGGTGCTAAGGAAGGAAGACAAGGTCCATCCTTATCTCTTTTTGTTGGTGGTGACCACTTACTTTGTGCCATTTGTACTAAGTTTTTTATGTTCAACACAAAGGATCCATGGATGTAAGTACATGGATGTGTGCTTGTTTGTCTTCTCTTGATTTTGCAAGGCATGTATTTGAGGTCGAATCCTTTTCAAAAAGGGGAGGATGATATGGGTACGACCACGAGGATACATGTTTGTGAGATGTATTGAACTCGAGACTTGGAGTGTGAAATTGAAGTGCAATTGAGGACTTAAAAAGGGTCCAAAACCATCCATATAATGCTCTCCAAGGGCACCCACTTGAAGACTTAAGACTAAGGGGTCATTTTGGACATTTCACACCTTGTTTGTAAACTACTATATAAGGAACCTTTTAGGTCATTTGTTAGGGAGACTTTGATGATATTGTAAGTTGTATAACACTTTGAAAGACAAGTCAAGTCCTCTCTTCTCTTTAGGAGGCAACCCGAATCTAGGGTGATAGTAGTGTAGAATCACTAGTGTTGCATTCATGGCTTGAGACGTTGGTGTTTAGAGGAGGTAAAGTACCTCTTGTGTCAACGTAGGAGTCAGGTTAACCGTTGTGTGTAGCGTTAAGGGTTCAAGAGTATCACATGTTCTTGGGTTCATAAGATTATACCAACCAATGTCTAACTATCTATCCCTTTTGTTTATTGTAATCTTATAATCGTTTGTGTATCTTGTAATCTTCAACCCATGAGTTGTTGTCTCTTGTTGTTATTGTTCTTATCATATAGTTCTCATCTTATTGTTGTTTTTTTCTGTTTCGATGTTGAAAACACACCTCTTTATCTTGTTATTGTGTTGTTGATAGCGAATCCGAGAGTGACCTTCAAAAGGGTTCTCAAATCCTTAAGATTAGTGGACTGTTTTGTAGTTGTTTTGTGTTCTCTTGTTTGTCCCATATCAAAACACCTCAAGGAAGATAATTCGGTTTTGGAGGGAAAAATTTCAAGATTGAAGCCTTTTCAAGCTTCAAAATGGACGAGAAATGAATTGGTCCCCCCTTTGTACTTGCAATTGTACTTTGTTGTCCCCTTGTCCCTTCTTCCTTTTGGAAGAATGGAATATTCTTTGAATATGCTTTTGGACGAACAACTTTTTCACTCTCTTTCTTCCCTTTTTGGATCAAACAAGAACTTTGAATATCCTTCTTCACCAAGTTATGAAGATCATGGATGAATAAGATGATTATTCAAGCGTTGACCAAGTTTGACCACCTAGAAAATGAACTCCAATCTAAATTTTTTTGAAGATCTAGGTTCCTTAGCCCAAAACAACTTCAACCAACCAAAAATCAACCACCAAACACGTCTAAATCAGAAGGGTAAATTTTGGATCTAGCACAAAAGCTTCAAAACACCATGTTCATGGAGGTTCTTAGCTCAAACTCAACCAAACTTCAATCTAAAAATAGATCTAGACTCCCTATGTGCTAGAGAGAAAGGATCCAGAACTAGAAACCTTCAATAAACAACAAAAACTTGCAGATCTAACTTGAAAAATTCATATCTACAAACACACAAGACAACACATAATTCGTTTTGGTATTTTCTGATTTTTGACTCTTTTTGATGAGATTTTCTATATAAGAACACTAAAACCAAGATTTAGGGATGTTATAACAACCCTGACCAAGGCTTTGATACCAAATGATAGCCTAAAGGACTATCAAACACGAAATGGACACTAAAGGAACAAAAATCAGCAAGTTCACAAAGAGAATAAAACACACTAGAAGGAGATGAAGAAGAAGAATTGCATGAAATTAAAGATAGATAGAGAGACCCTCACTTCCACCAATGAATAGCACTATAAGGTGTATCAAACCTTCAAACACACATCATCAATGTAAGATCAAACCACTCTCTTAGGTGACCCAAAGAAAACACTCTTCCTCAGGCACACCTTTCTTGCCAAATTTCCCAATACAAGTGAAACCCTAACTTCAAATGTATTCAAACAATCAATTTCGGGTTTGAGAGATAAAACTTTTCATCAAAGTCTAAGGAAAATACAAGCTAAAGAATCTATTTATACTTATTATAACCAAATGACCAAAATACACTTAATGGAGGGTGCTCCTTTGGAGTGTAGGAGTCTCAAAAGAACATAATGTCCCTAAGTTGAGGCGCCTTTGGAGTATATTCAAGGCTTCGTTGGAGTGTATTAAAATCTCTTCTTCACAAGGCTAAGCTCCTATTTGCATGAACAAGGCTTGAAAGGCTCCAAAAGGGTCTTCAATCCGCAACTTGAACCTTTGATAATACCTCGTACTCTTTGTGATCTTCATGCTTGTATTATCTTTCAACTTGACAAGGCTTTAAAAATGCTCCAAACACTTGTGAATTCTGGACTTTGAACCTTTGACAATGCCTTGTACAATTTTGTGTACCTCATGCTTGTATCATCCCTCCTACAATAACCTGCCAACCTAAGGAAACTACGAACCTTCGTAGGAATTATAGGTCTTGGCCAGTTCTTCACAGCTTCTATCTTTTTAGTATCAACCTTTATTCCTTCATCAGATATAATGTGACCCAAGAATACAATAGATTTTAGCGAAAACTCACATTTAGAGAACTTAGCATATAGCTTACGATCATGAAGAATCTATAACAGCTGTCATAAGTGACTGGCATGGTCCTCTTTTGATCTTGAATAAACCAAAATGTCATCTATAAAAACTATCACGAACACAATTAAGAATGGTTTAGACATTGCAGCCTGTTATATGAGGGTAGATGAAGTGGCTTAACCTATTATATAAGGGTTCCTACCATTCTCACTAGAGTTACCTATTATATGAGGGTTGCTCACATGTTGTCCTTACTAGTGGCGCGGTATTGACACCCTTCCAGTTAGGGTAAAGATTGGACCCCAGCTTAGCCATAATGGCACATATAGGTCATGTCAGTTAAACAACTACCTACCACAGTTTCAGACTCAGACTCAGTAAAAGAACTCGGATAGTTCTTCAAATATCAGTATACCAGGACTATCAAGTACAATCAAATTCAGTTATAGTGTGGAACTCAGATAGTTCCATCAGATTTAAGACTATAAGATACAATCGCCCATGTTATCAGAACTATAGTTTCAGCCATGTCAGCTATCAGTAAACCATGTATTAGCATAATGATACGTTCCGTGTTGGCCTTGGTGGGGGTGTGGATGGGGCCCCGTGTTGGCCGTGGTGGGGGTGATGACCTTTGTGTGGTCGCGGAGGGGTTCGTGGCCCCGTGTGTGATTCAGGGCCTATAAAGGGTGGGTTGCTGCCTCGCTCTACCAGCTATAGCTTTTAGAGCAGTTGGTTAGCAGTTCACTCTTAAGGTTCAGCGAGGCAGCAACCCACCCTTTATAGGCCTTGAATCACACACGGGGCCACGAACCCCTCCGCGACCACACAAAGGTCATCACCCCCACCACGGCCAACACGGGGCCCCATCCACACCCCCACCAAGGCCAACACGGAACGTATCATCCCCTCTTCCTTTGAAGAGGTACGTCCTCGTACCTGCACATGGCGTAAGCTAGATACAACTGACCCCGTACCTGCGCATGGTGTAAGCGGGATTCGAACCCGTGACCTCCGCTCTGATACCAAACCTTAAGAGTGAATTGCTAACCAACTGCTCTAAAAGCTATAGCTTTTAGAGCGAGGCAGCAACCCACCCTTTATAGGCCCTGAATCACACACGGGGCCACGAACCCCTCCGCGACCACACAAAGGTCATCACCCCCACCACGGCCAACACGGGGCCCCATCCACACCCCCACCAAGGCCAACACGGAACGTATCACATAAATACCTAGCTATCACGTACTCACGATCTCAATTACTATGTATATATGTTTACACTCTCACGTTCACATCAGTCAGTCAGTTAACATTGTTTTTGCATGTAAACCCTTTTGCATTAGCCAACCTCACTCGTATACTCAGTACTCCAGTTGTACTGATGCATTTGTGCTATAGTGCTTTCTTTCATGTTACACCATAGGTTTAGAGACACAAACTCTAGATCAGCATTAGAATATAACCGTAGAGTTTCAGTGAGTCCTTATCCATTTGAGGATGATATTATTTTATTTCACTCATTATTTCAGCTCATTTTTGTTAGACGGAGTTAGTTGGAGATATGTTCCTTCAACTCCTTATTCAGACAGTACTTAGAGGATTTTCGATTTAGCCTTCATATTTAGTTTAGATTTGATTCAGTTTTCCATTGTTTTGGATATCTTTCACCCATATGAATATTATGTTTTGATAGATTTTTATTCATTTGACTCTTATGGCCTACATGTTCATGTTTTCCACACTATTATGTTGTATATTACAGTGTACAGTATAGATATCAGTCATGGGTTAGATTGTGGTCCCTCGGGGTCATAAGCACCGTGTAGCATTCTGGTTCAGATAATCGTGGCATTACAAACTTCCTAAGAATGTCCTGTTGCCTCCCAAATATTGGACACAGACATCTCCGCACAAATCCTCAAGACTCTACTTGACATTTATCTCTTGTACTAATACACCGGTAAACTTGTCTCTAGTACCTATTTGTCACGTTCGTATTTCTCAGGTCAGGATTGCACCTACTACAACCACCAGTAGGTACGCCAACCCATAGTTTAGAACTTCTAGTAATGGACTACTAAAAGGAATGAATGAAAATAATGAAATAAATATGATAAAGGGGATAATTGCATCACATAACCCTAAGACATGAATTTTGTACAAGAGTTTCTAATATAGTAAGGGTACAAAGTTAAGTACAAAGTAAATTACATGTACAAACCATATCTAGATATAACATAAAGATTAGTATAATCAATAAGAGGAGGAGTAGTAATGCTCCGAACATTAGGAGCTTACTCCAAATCTCTGATCCATATATGCTCAACATAAAGAACACCAACAGTGATAACTCGTAGTATGATTTACACGTTGCAGAAGTGTAGCATGGTATGAAACACTTGGTATTAAGTAGGCAACTATTGGCTGACCTCCAAAGATAATACAAATATATATATAACATGCAAAGTAGAAATATAACTATAGGCAGCTATTGAGAAAGATAACATAATAAATCTAGCGAGTAAATAAGGATAAACTATCCTATTCCAGCCATCTTTAGGAACTAATGCATTATGCCATATATCACTGGCCAATATATAAATAAAGGGTGGAAGAAAAATATATAGTAGTAACAAGGCCAAAGAGTATATATACAATGTGAATAAATAAGGGAACAGAGGGATATATAGTAATGCCAAACCTAGATATATGTATATACATATAGGAATACAAGACTAGCTCAAAGGTCACAACCTAAGGTAGACAAACTAACCTTTTTAGGAAATCCTAACCAAGTAGGAAAACAAATGCTAGCGTGATTAAGGTCTATAGTAAAAGTTCCTAAACACGAATACACTATCCATAATGACTCTAACACCCTTGCTTCTTGTGCCAACTTTGGAGATTAGTTAATTACACATTAGGACCCCTCTTCACACATAAAAACGTTTAGGTCCTTGGTTGGTTCGATCACCAACTCACACGCGGCCATTTGCATGAACAAGGCTTGGAGTGCTTGTAATTCCCGAGCTTGGCTTCGTGTGAAAGGCCCTGTACCTGTGGAGGCTGCCCTAACCGTATCATCAACCGTATCATCCTCTCCATCTTGAGAGGAATTTGACCTCAAATTCGGCATTTTGCCATCTTCAACCGCATCCACAAGGGAGAGATCACCAACGTTGAAAGTGTTGCGCACTTGATATTCCGGTGGAAGGTCAATCTTGTAGGCGTTATCATTGATTCTCTCAAGTACTTGGAAAGGACCATCACCCCTCGGCAGCAATTTGGACTTCCTTTGAGCCGGAAACCGATCCTTTCGAAGATGCACCCACACCCAATCTCCGGGTTCAAGCACAAGCCTCCTTCTCCCCTTGTTTACCCTTTTTGCAATCTCTTGGTTCTTCTTTTCAAGCTTGATCTGCACCGCCTCATGCATTTTCTTCATGGCCTCGGCTCTTTTATTTCCATCTAAGCTGGTCATGAGATCACTAGACAAAGGAGTGAGATCTAAAGGGGTAAGGGGATTTAGGCCATAGACACATTCAACGGGGGTCATTCCCGTGCTCGAATGTATTACCCGGTTGTATGCAAATTCCACCAAGGGTAGGTGTTCTTCCCATGAAGTCAGTTTACCTTTAACCATAGAGCGTAGCATAGACCCTAAGGTTCTATTTACTACCTCCGTTTGGCCATCGGTTTGTGGGTGGCAAGACGTGGAGAAAAGTAACTTCGTGCCAAGCCTACCCCACATGGACTTCCAAAAGAGACTTAGGAACTTCGAGTCCCTATCACTCACAATGGTCCTCGGTACCCCGTGAAGCTTTACAACATGTGCAACAAATAATGAAGCTACACTAGGAGCGTCCTCGGTTTTAGCACATGGAATAAAATGAGCCATTTTAGAGAATCTATCAACAACAACAAAAATACTATCTCGGCCCTTTCTAGTCCTTGGCAGCCCCAAAACGAAATCCATCGAGATGTCTAGCCAAGGTCTAAGGGGAGTAGGGAGTGGGGTGTATAGCCCTTGAGGTTGGAGACGAGATTTCGCACTCCGGCAGGCCACGCATTGACTACAAATTTTAGTGACGTCTTTGCGCATTTTGGGCCAATAGAAGTTCTCCTCTAGGATGCCGAGGGTCTTGTCTACCCCAAAGTGACCCATGAGGCCTCCGTCATGGGCCTCCCTCACAAATAATTCCCTCCAAGATCTAGAAGGAACACACAACCTCCTCCCTTTGAACAAGTACCCATCGAACCGAGAGTAGGAGGAATGGTTATTCTCCTTGAGCCAACAGTCCCTTCCCCACTCTTCGCATTCCCTAAAAATAGGAGCAAAGATAGGATCCTCGGGATACAACACCCGCAAGCTCTCAAAACCCATCAACTTCGAAGACAAGGTAGCAACAAGCACATGCTTCCGAGACAAGGCATCGGCCACAACATTTTCCTTCCCCCTTTTGTAATGAATTACATAAGGGAAAGTCTCGATGAACTCAATCCACTTAGCATGACGCCTATTCAGCTTGTCTTGGCTCTTAAGGTGTTTCAACGACTCATGATCCGTTCGTATCACAAACTCCTTAGGCCACAAATAATGTTGCCAATTTCCTAAGGCTCTAACAAGGGCGTACAACTCCAAATCATAAGTTGAGTAATTAAGAGTTGCCCCTTTGAGCTTTTCACTGAAATAAGCAACGGGCTTACCTTCTTGTATCAAAACAGCCCCGATGCCAACCTTACTAGCATCACACTCTATTTCAAACATCTTATCAAAGTCGGGCAATTGCAATAAAGGCGCCGAGATGAGCGTAGCTTTCAAGGCCTCAAAAGCCCTAGCTTGCTCATCACCCCATTTAAAGGGTCCGTCCCTTCTAATTACCTTGGTCAAGGGGGCTGCTATGGAACTAAATCCTTTGACGAACCTCCTATAAAAGCTTGGCAACCCGTGGAAACTTCGGATTTCTCCAATAGTTTTAGGGGTCGGCCAACTTCGTATAGAGTCTATCTTGGAATCGTCCACTTCCACACCCCTTGAGCTCAGGACAAAACCCAAGAATATAACTTTATCAACACCAAAAGAACACTTCTCCATTTTGGCATACAACTTCTCCTTTCGGAGCACATCAAACACACATCTCAAATGTATCACATGATCATCAATAGACTTACTATACACCAACACATCATCAAAGTAAACCACCACAAACTTTCCAATATAAGGCTTCATTACTTGATTCATTAGCCTCATAAATGTGCTAGGAGCATTGGTAAGGCCGAAGGGCATGACCAGCCACTCATATAGACCGAATTTGGTATTGAATGCGGTCTTCCATTCATCACCGGGTTGCATGCGAATTTGGTGATAGCCGCTCCTAAGGTCCACTTTAGAAAACACATAAGATCCGTGGAGTTCGTCTAACATATCATCTAGTCTAGGGATCGGATGATGATACCTTATAGTGATTTTGTTGATGGCTCGGCAATCGACGCACATGCGCCAAGTTCCGTCCTTCTTTGGTACCAAAAGTACCGGAACAACACACGGACTCATGCTTTCCTTAATGTATCCCTTGTTGAGCAGCTCCTCAACTTGTCTTTCAAGCTCCTTAGTGTCCATAGGATTGCTCCTATAGGCCGGTTTGTTTGGAAGTTGTGATCCCGGCACCAAATCAATTTGGTGTTCAATTCCCCGAAGTGGGGGCAGTCCTTGCGGAAGTTCTTGAGGGAATACATCGTCATACTCCTGCAACACACAAGAAATCAAAGGAGAAATGGAAGAATTAGTGGGGTTAGTATTAAAACAATGGGCCAATAGTAGCATCGGCTTGTGTTCATCATGGTCCATGAAGAGTTCTTTCCTCCTAGCCAACATCACTACGTTTTCCCCCTCCCTTGGCGTCGGAACAACCTCGGATGTCCCTACTTCCTCACCTACGGCATCCCCCCCCCTTTTCTCCCTTTTCGGCTTCCTTCCCCCTTCCCTTTAACTCCCTCATCTTTTGATGCCACTCATTTACTTGTGAGGGTGATAGAGGGTGAAGTGTGACCTTTCGGCCATCCCTCTCAAGCGTATACCGGTTGGACCTCCCATCGTGTTTAGTAGACCTATCATATTGCCATGGTCTACCTAACAACAAGTGACATGCTTGCATTGGAATCACGTCACAAAGCACTTCATCGTGGTAGTTGCCCACCTTAAACCGAATCACACATTGTCGTGTGACCTTCAATTCACCTCAATCGTTCAACCATTGTAGCTTGTAAGGACTAGTGTGTGGTGTAGTCGGTAGCTTCAAGAAATTTACCATAGCATGGCTCGCAACATTTGTACAACTACCACTATCAATTACCAAGGTGCACACACTCCCCTTTACAAGGCACTTAGTATGGAATAGATTTTCCCTTTGACTCGGGTCATCTACCGCCTTACTAATCATGACACGTCTAACCACAAAGTTTGGAACCACACACTCCCCTTCTTGTCGATAGACATCTTCACTATCATCTACTCCTTCCTCATTTGGTTCATTTTTGGCTTCCTCTCCATCTTGAGGCTCGGCCTCAACCTCCCCCCTTTCGGAAACCACCTCCTCACCAAGGTTACTTTCCCTTCTCGTAGGACCACATTATGCCGGTTCAGACATTCATTGGCCTTATTCCCCCAACCTTGGCACTTGGAACATTGGAACCCCTTTGGGTTGGGGTATTTGTGAGCCTCCGGCTTCGGAGGAAACTTAGGGACTGTTTTGGATTCGGGCAGCTTCGTAGGACCGGGTTGGTCCTTGTTTTTGGCCCAACCCGAGGGGGTTTGGACCCTTGCCTTGAAGGTTGATCTCTCCTTAAGTTCCCTTTCAATCTCTAGGGCCGCTTGGAATATACCGTCAATAGTTTCGAACCGATGAAGGGTCAAGTGAGTGGAGATCTCTTTGTTCAATCCACACTTGAACCGAATGATGTCGTGGCTGATTTGCTCCCCACGGTGATCAAGTTTCAACATGAGTTGTTGGAACTCGTCAAAATAGGCCATCACACTCTTGCCTCTTTACCGCAAGCCATATAATCTAGCAAGCAATTCATGTCGGTATCTCTCGGGAAGGTATCGTTGTCTCATCAAATACCTCAACCGATACCAAGGTGGTGGCTGCCCATCAACCAATTCATTACCAAATCGTTTAACATACTCCCACCAAGTGTTAGCATAGCCCTCGAGGTGAGCTATAGCATAGCAACTCTTCTTTTCTTCCGAGATGTCATTAACTTGGAAAACTTTGTCACAAGTCGATTCCCAAGTTAAGTAGGCCTCGGGGTCACTTTCACCCTTAAAGATAGGTAGGCTCAACTTGATGGTGTTGATGCCTACGTCTCTCTCTTGGTGTCGGTTTCCCCTATCTCCATACCCCCGGTATCTCCTAGGTTCTCCCCGACCCCCCTTAACTCCTCCTCCCTCATATAAGCATCATCAAAGGCTCCCTCTCCATCATACTCCTCTCTACCGTACCCTTCAAAGTGGGCTGGTCGGCCTTGGCCATTTTGATTCGGAGGATTTGGAATTTGCGGTCTTTGGTTTAATGGAGCTTGGAATGGAGGGTTCGGATTTAGTGGAGGTACTTGGCGCCCAAATCCCTCTTGTGGAATTGGAGGAGCTTGGAAATGTAGTGGCCTAGTGGAGTCTCGGTTTGGAGGAAAATTGGTAGATTGGTTTGCGGTATTTAGTGGAGCTTGGGGTGCATTTAGCATTTGGTGGATCATTTCGGGGGTGATGGTTGCGGAGGAGGTCCTATCATGACCATTGGTAGATACGTGTAGAGGAGTAGATGGACGAGAGTTCCTTTGACTCTCCACTTGATCTAATCTCCCGCTAATAGTCGATACTTCCCCCCTTATTGCTGCCAAGTCCCCTCTCACGGCCCCAAATTCCGAATTCATTCTTTCAAGTGTCCGAGTAACGGCCTCAAGAGTGGCCCTCATTGAGTCAAGGGCATTAGTATCCGCATTATGAGACATTGTTCCTTCCATTGTCAAGGTATTAGCCGCTTTAGTTCACCACAAGTTCGTGTTCCACAAGTGTTGTATAATTGGATAGTAACCGTGAGATGTTCAAGGTATGAGTGAGCTCTTGTCCGGAATGGATTCTTGTTTGAAGACTCAAAGAATTCTTGCCGGACTAGAGTCAAAACTCAGCAACTCGTTCAAACGAATAAAAGCACACAAATAATCGTTGACATGAATAAACGGCTCAAGGAACTAGTTGACAACCTAGTGGGAAAATACTAGTTTGTTAATTAGTTCTAAGACCAAGTAAGGGAAACCAAGAATCAACAATTAGCAACCAAAGAATATCCTAAGTTGAGCTTATAGTGACATGGTAGCATGCATTGGCCCCCACACGTTCTTCTTCTCATCGGATTTATATATATATATATATATATATATATATATTTTTGCCTTGATTTAATATTCACACAACTTGTGATAATTTGAAAAGTGTTTTGGTGGGAAAAACTAAAATTTTGAAGTCTTAACTCTTTTTCAAACTCAAGAAAAGTGGGTTTGGTTGACAAATTCCACAAAACAAGGCTCCTTGATTTAGGGGAATTGATTGACAAGACTACAAAGTGATGGGTGCAAGTCTTTCACAACAACTTTATAATTTTACCACTTGAGTACACAACAAGATGAACACTTCAACAAGATGAACAAGATGAAAAGTTCAAAAGATGAACACTTCAACAAACTTCAACAACTTCTTTAGCACATAAACACACAACCACCGATTTGCTTTTGGTTATCAACACATACAACTTTCGGCCACTTCAAGTCACTACACAATCTTCAATTTTTCAAGCTCAACTTTCGGATCTAGACACCTTAGTGTTGGTGAGAAAGAAACCAACGCTAGAAACTCACTAAACAAGCAAAATAACACCTAGATCTAAGCATACAACATCATTCTCGGTTTCAACTTTTAGTGGACAGATTTCAGATTTTTTTTTTTTTTGTAGTTTGTTTAATCCGTGAACTAGCCCAAGATGGGTTGTGTTGGAACACAACCGGTCTTGCTTTGATACCAAATGATACAAGATCAAGCCAACAACACCAAGAGCTTCGGATTTCAGTCCAACAACACAAGACAACAAGTTTTAAGTTTTGTTTTTTCAGCTTACAACACAAGAGCTAGTTTCGGTTTTCAATCCACAACCCGAGAACAACAAGAGATACAACAATGCTAGTGAATCGAAATGAGCCCCACACGGCTTCACTAGACTTTCAAGATAAACAAAAGCAACACAACAACAACAAGATAAAGAAAGATAGATAACTTGACATATAACATTCAAGAAACTAAGAACCCTAACATCAAGAGAGGACCCTAAGTCTAATGAATATAAACACCAAGTTCTTACAAGGACCAAGAGGCACTCAACAACCTCAAAACCCTTGTTTCTAGCCAAAGAGACAACACAAGTATCCCTCTACTTGTGAGATAGTAATGGCGGCTTCAATGAGAGAAGAGAGAGGAGATATTTTGGTGTTTTTAGGTTACAACTTTCAGATTTCAAAAACTAAGTCTAACTCTCTCTACATGTTCTATTTATACTACAAACACAAAAGGTAAAATGACTCTAACGCCCTTGCTTCTTGTGCCAACTTTGGAGATTAGTTAATTACACATTAGGACCCCTCTTCACACATAAAAACGTTTAGGTCCTTGGTTGGTTCGATCACCAACTCACACGCGGCCATTTGCATGAACAAGGCCTGGAGTGCTTGTAATTCCCGAGCTTGGCTTCGTGTGAAAGGCCGTGTACCTGTGGAGGTTGCCCTAACCGTATCATCAACCGTATCAACCTCTCTCTTCTCTCATACGATAGCTATGGATGAAAGGGCCCCTAGGGGATTCAAGAGTATTCATATACACTTACCTAGTCCCAATCAAGGATTTCCAATAATTATCATCATCAATCTACTCTGTACAACATTTGAAAGATGTATATATATAATAAGTGCACAAACTAGAACCATGGCTAAAAGAGATTATGTCTTTAACTCTATTTTTGGGAATCAACTCTGGGACTAAATCATCATAATAGGGTATAAAGGGTTGGGATATCTCACAACCAAAGTGAATGGTAGTGGTAAAAGTTCGATCTAATTTTCAAAACCTCATAAATCATCAATTAAGGTGCTATGATTCTCATTATAAAAGAATTTTTTTAAAAAGTGAAAAGTGGAAGATAATTCCTTTTTATAAAAAAAATAGTAAAATCATAGTTTTGGTCAAAATCATACCACTAAGTGTGCATGAATGTACCAAAACTATGAATGACATCACCAGCATCCAAATAATACAATCATAAGCAAGCACGCTTCTATAGACTAAATCTATCCTTCAAAAAGGATAGAAAACTCACTTAGAGACCAATTAGTATCGTAACCATGACCTGGGGTCCAACAGTATATCAATAGAATAAAATTAATACTATAATTTAAGGAACTTTGATCTAATTCACTAAGCCATACAAGTAGTATTATACTATACGGTCCTTAACATCCACTATGATCACAATACTTATAATATAGGGTGATAGGTTTCTATTTCCATAACAAGTATTTCACCTAAATTAGGATATTCTAGTCATACGCATATAGCATGCAATCTACACTACACATTATCTTATAAAGAAAAGTAGATTGTATCACAAATCCTTGAATCATCCACCAATTACTTGTCTTTGCTCCATGATCCCAAAATGTTGTCATCCTATCAAAATAGTAATCTATGCATCATTAGGATTTAAATAAGACCTATATTGCTATATAAAAGGTTAGATTAAAATTAGGGCCAGTAATAGGCCCATGGGGCCCGCAAATGAAATCCTTAATTGAATCTTTCATGAGGTCCCTCAAAGGATAAAAAATATGTTCTCAAAAAGTTGAGAACAAATGGTGAATAAACCAGGGACCAAATTATCCCCTAAGGTCTAGGGATTTAAGAAACTAATTTCTAAGAATTTACAATAAAATAGGGTAGAAATTGATGAGAAAAACAATGGAAAATGACCAAGGAGTATTATCCCAACTTAACTTAACTTAGCTTCAATTAATGATTCCATACACTTTTCCTCTCTTCAAGCTCTCAAAAAGGTGGATAAAATAATGGAACCTCGAATAAAGAAAGGGGATTTAATAATTCCTAGATATCGTTAAACCAATCATTTGTCTGCTTAAGCAGCTGTTGCTTAAGCGGCATAAGTCCATGAAAGTGAACTATTGACTGCTAAAGTAATGTCCACTTAAGCGGTCCTTGACCTCTAAGGAAGACCTCAACCAAATGACTAAGGCCACTAAAGTGGTTAAGGTTCATTAAAGCGACTACCGCTTAAGTAACCAAATGTTTGCTTAAGTGGTTGCAACAGATGATTTCATGCACTATATTTTGCTAAGTCTAAAATAGACTCTAACTGGGTGCTCAAGATTTGTTCGGAATCCCATATGCGCAGACGAACTATGCTACCATATCAAATTCAATATTTTATAATAAATAGAACCATCAAAACTTTCATCCAAGATCTTTTCGATCAAATGTGGGGCTAAAACCTATAGTTATATTTTTCATATAATCCACTCAATATTCTAAAAAGAGTCTAAAAGCCTTGGGACCTAAACAAAGGGTCCCTTTTGCCTAAAATTAATATTTTGGAGCTGATGGCATTGTTGGTATTATCATACGAGGTTGTTTACTAAGAGTTTTGGTCCGAGACCAATTACTTAATAATAAAAGCTCCAAAATAGAAAAATTAGACTGAAACCCAAATAAATTGTCTAATAAACAAATTGACAATTTTGTAAAGTCATAAATGACCTGTAGTGGCTGTGGTAAGGCTTAAATATCCAAAATGTGTATAAACTAAGGAAATGACCTGGAGGGTCATTCTTAAAAGCATAATATTATTTTATAGCTTGGCCTCTCACCTATATATGAGACTAATATAAAAGAAATACTAAAACTATGAGAGAAAAATGTCTCACTAATCGATTAATGACTATATTGTGGATGCTATTAGGTTATTTTATGAGAAGAGGAATCTTCAATCTAGAAAGGTACAAAACCCTTCCTCTAAGAAAGAGGTTAGCCAAATATTGAAGAATTTTATATTTTCCTATCAGAAAAGGTAAAAGTACTTATGGTATTACTTTGACTTTTCTTTCAAGAATTTTAAAACTCAAATTTAGTAAGAAAATTAGGACGAACATTATAACACATTTAGATGTAGCACATAAGCTATAGTTTCATGGTGAACACACTCAGGAAAATTGAATAAAAGATACCTCCCAAGTCTTGTTTTAACTTTTGGTGACTCTTGACCAAGGCTATGGATCAAACATAATTAAAAATGACTTAAGTTAATCGGGGACTCAATTAAAACTTTTAAAACTTCTAAATATTTTCAAAAGTACATACCAATCCACAACTATTTCTAATATAAACAAAAAAAATGAAGTCCATTTCTCAAAGATCACAACTCCCTTTCTCTCCTTTTAGATGTCTCACCTCTCTCTCTCTAAAAAAAGCACCATCCAATAGCTACTGCAAATTATTAACAAAAGATCAATGAAACAACATTCTACAATGATTTTCAACCTCTGGCAACAACTGCTTTGAGTTAGTCATCATTTCTTTTTGACTTTCAACCATTAATTTCTCTCTATTTATAGGTAAAGACTTTTCCTTTTTTGTGGTTTTCAAAAAAAATTAGACTTTTTTAATTATGAAAAAGGAAATTGAGTTAACTTATTTTCTACTAAGGGTTCACATTTTAATATTTATTGCTTAAAAATGAATCCAAAACTCAAGAAAAACATAATTTGTGGTACGTATACTCTTTATATGATGATTGATGTAAATATGGTATCTTTACTGAGTGAAATATAATTTTTTGTTGTTATTGTAGTTCTGTTCTCGAACATTATTGTAAAAATAGTAAAGGTTGAATTCAAAAAAAAATTTGGAGACATCATGTTGAAACCTTAGAGGTTGTACCACACAGTTAGGGACTAGGTCCCTCAAAGTCAATCACAGGCAAAACATAGTAAAGCAACCAAAAAGTAAGCGATAGTGTAGGAAGAGTAAAATCACAAGAATTTAACGTTGACACCCCCTTGATAAAGGGAGGAAAAACTAAGACTTTCCCTCACAAGTACCTCAAAAATCCACTATAATCAAACTCTTAATTACAACTTTAGGTTTCCTCCACTTGTAATAACTCTACTACAAGCTCATCTTGATAACTCTGCCAAGGACACATCTAGATAATAATCAACTCTATCCAATATCCACCTTAGTTAACTCTACCTATGCTCTCTCTAAACAAAGAGAAAAGTACATTACCCTTATAACATGAGTATTTCATTTTCAAATCAGAACCCACTTTAATGACCCTTCAGGTCATTTTCCATATTCATATCTATCTTCACCATTTGATTTTATACATAGCTACCCCAATTTATTTATCACTTTTTAGGACTGACGGTTTGGCTACCAGGCAGTTTGTTTGGTTTTTAGAGTTAATTTCCTGTTTAGAAGTCTTCGTTGGTTCCAAATGGCCACCGAGCAAAAACTTTAGTGAAAGTATCTCAGATGAAAATTTTAACTATGATAGTATATTTTTAATATTGATTTTAGTCTAGGTAGACCTTTTTTTGGGTCCCAATGCACCCGAGCTTATTTCGACCTATTGATCAGAAAGTTGAAAATTGGAAAGAATGGGTGTGGGGCCCATATTTCATCAAAAAATCTTGGATTGAAAAATTTGACTTTTCTATTGCATCCTAAATGTCGATTTTAGGCTAAGGATATCCTTGGTACAGGTCCCAAGGCTCCCAAACTTATTTCAGGCTATTAAGCAGAGTTTATAAAAAAAGATGAAAGTTTAGATGTGCACCCTACTTTTTGCCTAAACTATCTCCTATGAATGTTTTGATGATTCCAATGGATTTCAAGTGTGGTTTAAACTCAAAATTCACTATTTAATTATGTTATTTGGATTCTATTTGAGTTCCGAGGGTCAAAAACTTATTTTTTACACTCAAAACTTATTGAATCCCAATGGGATCCGTTTGGATCCCAATGCATTTGAAATGTGATTTACACTCAAAATTTATTGAATCATGTTTTTTAGTTCACACCCGCAATTGTGACCAAAAGTATGAGATTGCGGGAGCGTGATCCAGGTCGTGTGACCGTTATAGCGGCACCTAAGAACATGTAGGGGCTATATAAAAGTCCCAAGATGTGTTTAGACCATTTCCCCTTCAGTATTTAGACCTAGAACCCCAAAATAAGTGTAATAACTCAAAATTGGTCATAGGGCTGACTTGGGAGTTTAATTATCATCTTGTGTCATGATTATCTTCAAGATTATGGTAAGAACTTCTTGAATTCATGCTTGAATTTCATAGTTTTGACCCAAAACCCTAATTTATCTCAGGGCTTGATTTTAATCCAATGTATGCTTAGTTTTTACCCAATCTTTGAGGGTTATGATTCCTTGTTCAAGTGTGAACATTGGGTTGGTCTTGAAAACTTATTTTATGTATATGGGACCCACTTTCAGTTTTGGTGTCATTTTTGCGCCCGAAGCATAATAGTGCAATATGGGTATCATTAGACTTGTATGGATGAGTAGATTATGGTTTTGATAGTGTGATGGAATTTTGAGGATTGTAAAGTAAAGACGAGCAAGTGGGGCATGAAGTGAGGTTTTGCAATTTGTCCTTAAGGTAGGACTCTATATACTTTTCTTCATAGATGATGTGTGATATATATTGCATGTGAATATGGATGTTAGCTTGATTATGCATAGGATTACTTGACCTTGATTGTAGATGTTTGGGGATTAGATGAGGGTTTTGGACCCGTAAGATGGCATATTTATAACCCTTTTGTATCCTATTACCTTTCCACTTTAGTTTAGATTAGTTATAATATGGATATGATATAATGCTATGCTTAGAATATGGTTTTAGCACTTGAAGCATGATTTTTATAGTTAACCTTATTGGGTTTGCATGGTAGTCTTGAAACCATATGTTAGGTAGAGTTGACTTTCGTACCCTTATTTCTAGTTGAAGTTGCTATCTTAGTCTTTAATGTGGCTTACTTGACATCTAGAAGATGAACTAGATATCTTAGAGTATTTTGGGGCATAGTATGCCTAATTATGGAAATTATGGATTAGAAGTGGGATTGTTCGGCCTACTTAGGCCTAAGCTTATATTAAGTCTTGTGGACTTACTTGTGGATGTTAGACATAGATGAGGCTAGTAAACCTTAGAATAAGGTTACTTTGTAACTTGGTAACTTGTATTGACGTTCCCGGATTGTGGTTTTTGAGTCATGGTTATGATACTCCTTGTGGAAGTGATTTTGGGCATTTAGCTATGATATTCCTTCTACATACGTTATGTGGCCTACAGAGATGCTATTTTCTCTTATACTTGATGATTGGCCTATAGAGCTGCTATTTTATTTAGTAATGATTGTTGGACCTATATAGACGATATTCCTCTTGGATATGTAAATTGGCCAAGGGAAGTGATATTCCTTATTGTCATGATGTATAGCCTATTGATATAAGATATCCTAGCTATGATTACATACTTATTGATATTATGCCTCTTATATGTGAGATGCCTCGTATATGTGAGATGATTAGAGATATCCTATGGCTTATAAATATGATTATTAATAAGAATTTTGAATATGAATATGGGCCTAAGGACATGATTATAATGTTGAGATTATTCTAGATAAATTAATGGGCCAAGGGTCGCGTTATGACACTGATTGAATATCTGAGAAGTGTTTGTCATTATAAGTGATATGATTATAGTTTATGAATATGAATATGTATATGTTTGTATACACATCTCTCCGGTATAGGATGGAGGAAGATATGGTATGATGCTTACTATTCCACTAATTGAATACTGGTGATGGCATGCATAGATTTGGTACATTTATGATTATTATATTGGTGATTGATGTGATTCTAGTTGAAATATGATCTTATGACTGTTCTTCCTAATTAAGGGTTAAGCTAAAGGGTAGCTAAATGTCTTTTAGGCAGCTATAGTACTTGATGGATAGAAATCTAATATACTAGTTAATGAACCTTGCTTGGTAAAAATATGGTAGCTAACGATTAGAGTCGATACGTGGCCATGAAAATAGGTTTATCTATGATAATTATTAGTTGATATTGATAACAAAGTTGTGATGTCAATTAGTTGTTAAGTAAGGATAATGTGACTTAATATTACTAGATGATAAAGGAAGTTAGTGATAATGATACCTAGTTAATAACGATTCCTAGATGAAGATAATACCGAGTTAATAATGTTGACTAGCTAATAATGAGGATTAGTTGAATAACGAAGATTATTGGTAAATAATAGTCAGTTAATGATTGGTGTTAGCAATAAAAAATGGTTAGATAATAATTGGTAATTTGTTGGCTAATGATGATTATCAGATATATGATAATTAGTTGATAATAATGAAAAGTGGATAAATGGTGATTATGGTCCTATGATGAATAACGAATTAGCAGTTTAATAATCTTAATTGTTGGTTAGCTAATAACGAGTAGTTAGGATATATTGACAAGATAGATATTTCAATGGTTATAAGTACATCGACTTGTGTCGGTGTGCCTATTATATGCCTATATTTATGTGTTGATAGTTATGATACCCGGGAAGGCCGGAGGATATTGTGATGACATATTGATACCCGACAAGATCAGAGGATATTATGATAATATTGATACCCAGTTTGAGTCCAAAGGATATATTAAAATGATATTGATACACGGCAAGGTCAGAGGATATTGTAATGACATATTAATACTCAACAAAGACGGAGGATATTGTGATGATACTAATATACACGATTTGAGTCACATGATACTATTAAGATGATATTGATACCCGATAAGGCCGGAGGTTGATTATGATGATGATAGTAATGAGGAGTGTTATGATGAGTTGCGATATTGATTGTGTACTTTGCATTCATTCCTACATGTGCATCGTCTATCACCTGTATGCACCTATATCTATCAATCGGTATGAGATGTTTGCATAGATATGGGAGAAAAATATGCCTTGTATTGTTGTATGTTGATTGAACCTTCCAAGTCTGGTGCAGTGGTGGTACACATAGGGTCGACTAGGTATTTGGTTGTCCAGAGTAGCTAGTTATTCATGCTGTTATTAATATTGTTGTTATCATTGTTATGATTTTTACTATGGCTATATTATGATAGATTGGTGATTGATCTGTTATCAGGATTTGAGGTATGTCTTCGATTTCTCCTATCTTAAGATTGCATTACTATGCAAGATTATTTCATGTCTATCCATGTGGATTACAAACCCCGAGTATGATTGTATTTAAATACTGATAAGTGTTATAATGAGGTCTTAAATGAAAAAATAATGATATAGGTTACACTTGAGATGACTTAATTTATATATATATATATAGCTATATGAAGCTATGGTACTATCGTATATCCCTTCTTTCGTTGTTCATTATATATAGTCTATACTTTGCCTTGTATATTACTATATATCTTTCTTTCTCTCTTTATTCGTATATTGACATGGGATATATTGTATATCATTGACGTATGTTGAATATAGCTAGAATAAGAT